>JAGFNQ010004026.1:617295-668137 GCA_024364735.1 Boesenbergia rotunda | reverse complement strand
TGTCTTTGTATTGATCTTGTCTCTGTTTTAGCTTACTACACTTTCAGTTTCTTTTGTTTCTTCCGCTGCTGTGCTACTGATAAGTTAAGTGCAGGAAACTTGTTAATCGCAAGTGAAAAGTGATTGACTATATTCACCCCCCCCTCTCTAGCCATCTCGTTTCCAACAAGTGGTATCAGAGCTTGGGGCTCTGTTTACGGCTTAGCATCCAAGAGTTATCAACAAGATGGCTTTGAGAGAAGGCTTCTCCATCACCCGACCTCCATTCTTTGATGGCGCCGACTTTCAGTATTGGAGATCAAAGATGGAATACTATTTGAAGATGGATATCCATACTTGGTTCGCGGTGAAGGAGGGATTCATTCCTCCTAAGGATGACGAAGGCAAAGAACTCGAGTCTTCACGGTGGACTGCCGAACAAACAAGAAAGAGTGAAGCCGACGCGAAGACGGTTGTCACTCTACAATGTGGCATGAACAAAGATCAACTCATCAAAGTTGGTCCTTCACAAGTGCCAAGGACCTGTGGAACAAACTCATTGAGCTCACGAAGGCACCCGGACTCTAGAATCGCAAAGAGGGATTTGTTCCTCAACCAACTTCAAAATCTCTCCATGAAGGAGAATGAGTCGGTAAGTGAGCTTCATAGTCGTTTCAAGGAAGTCCTCAATGGGCTCCATTCAATTGATGAAAAGGTCGAGAACCGCGACCTTGTGAGGTATGTTTTGAAAGCATTTCCAAGGAATGCTTTGTGGTCATCTATGGTGGATGCCTACAAAGTATCCAAGGATTTATCTATTGTAAAATTAGATGATTTATTTTGTGAGATGGAGTTGCATGAAATGGCTAACAAAGGCCCCAAGGAGAAGGGGATTGCCTTAGTTGCAGGGGACCGGACCAACAAGAAGAAGAAGGAGAAGAAGAAGGAGAAGGAGGTCTCATCATCTTCATCCTCTTCCGAATCCGAGTCTAATTCTGAGGAAGATGGCAGTGGCTTCTCTTCATCTGAGATGGCAAACTTTGTGAGGAGGATGATGCGAAGGGATCGACGTTTCAAAAGTAGAGGTAACACTAGTAAATCCAAACTTGATAAGAATAATGCATCTTGTTTTGAATGTGGTAGGAAAGGGCATTTCAAGAATGAATGTCCAAAGCTTAAGAAGAAGGAGGAGAAATCCAAAAGAAAAGAAGAAAAATCCAAAAAGAAGAAGAAAGCTTTGAAGGCTTCTTGGGATGAGTCATCCTCTAGCTCATCTGATGATGAAAAGGAGGAGAAGAGCACAAGGCAAGTGGCTCTCATGGCTCTTGGAGAGGTGAGCAGTGATGAATCTGCAAGCTCCGCAAACACGGCTTCATCATCTTCGGATGATGAAGAGGTAACTTCTCCCGAGCTTGAAAAGTGTTATAGAACAATTACATGTTTAACTAGTATGCTTAAGAAATCCAAAAACAAAGTTAAAGCATTGCAATTAGAAATTGATCAATTGAAGGCATCTAGAGATGATAACATTGATGATTTGCATGTTGAATTACTAGAAGATGAAATTAAATCGTTGAAACATGAGATTGTAAGTTTGAAGTCCTCTAAGGTTGAGGAAATCAGTGATTTGCATGATAACATGTTAGTAGAGGAAAATCAATCGTTGAAGAGTGAAGATGAGAAGCTCAAGAATATTCTTGGAAAATTCTCAAATAGCTCTAAGACCCTAGATATGATCCTAAATGCCCAAAGGGCAGTCTACAATAGGGCCGGTATTGGTTACCGCCCTAAAGAACCCTCATTTGTATCTCTTATGTCTAGGACTGACATGAGACAATATAGGACACCCAAAACTCAAAAGAAAGTTGTCAAGGCATGGGTACCTAAGTCATGTTTAGTTGATGCTTTAGGTCCCAAGGTTTGGGTACCTAAAACTTCTATTTTTCGATTTTGTGTAGGTTATGATTGAGAGGGAGCACCTATCAACTTGGTTCGTTGATAGTGGATGCTCCAAACACATGACCGGGGATAGATCATTGTTTACCACACTTCACAAGAAAAGTAGAGGTAATGTATCATTTGGTAACAATGGTAGTCTTAAGGTCATAGGAATAGGAGACATTCAAATATCCGAATGTCTTAGAATCTCAAATGTCCTTCTAGTCAAGGGGATGAAATTTAATCTCCTAAGTGTCAGTCAATTGTGTTGACTTCCAACCAAGTCAATGTCTAGTTAGACAAAATGACACCTCGGACACGGTACTAGTAGGAGCAAGAGTAGTCAATATTTATCAAGTTTGATTTAAAAGTGCTACTAATGCTTTTGCTAAGTGTCTCTTGTCAAAAGATGAAGAGTCCACCCTTTGGCACCGGAGGTTAACACATGTGAACATGAAGAACATCCGGAAGTTGGCCACCAAGGGACTAGTCCGAGGCTTACCAAGCATCAAGTATGAAAAAGACAAATTATGTGATGCATGTCAAATGGGTAAGCAAACAAAATCTGCACATAAAGGTAAAAGCACTGTAAGTACTTCCAATGTATTAGATTTACTTCACATGGATCTATTTGATTGTAGTACCATTATATCATTGAATGGAAGTAGATATTGCTTTGTGATTATTGATGATTTCACTAGATATACATGGACCTACTTTTTGAAATATAAGGACCAAACCTTAGATATTTTCATTTCTTTTTGTAGAAGAGTTGAAAATGAGAAATCATTAACAATTAAGACAATTAGAAGTGATCATGGAGGTGAATTTCAAAATCAAAGGTTTTTAGAATTTTGCCAAGATAAGGGTTATAGACATGAGTTCTCTACTCCTAGAACCCCACAACAAAATGGTGTTGTAGAGAGGAAGAACCGTGTACTTCAAGAGGCTGCACGAAGCATGCTCAATGAGTACTCACTCCTGAGTTACTTATGGGCCGAAGCTGTAAATACAGCTTGCTATGTGCAAAACAGAGTCCTGATTCATAGGTTTTTAGGAAAGACTCCCCGTGAACTTTGGTTTGGAAAACCACCTACGGTTAAACATCTTAGGGTGTTTGGTTGTAAGGTGTTCATCCTAAACACCAAGGATCACCTTGGAAAGTTCACGGCAAAGGCTGATGAAGGGTGTAACACCCCAAATTTGTCAATGTAAAATCATGACAATGTATGAAAATGGTTATAATGAAATGATATGAATTTCATGCAATCACATGCCATGAAATGTTATGAATGCATGAAATATTATATTCATGAAATATTATTATCATGAAATATTAGCATGAAATATTATATTCATGAATATGGAATATTAAAAATATTATGAAATAATATTTTTGGAATATTATGAAATATTCTGAATTCATAAAATATTATTCATATTATGAAATTTCATGATGGGCTTGGTTTAATGGGCTTTGACATGGGTTAGTGCAAATGGTGATAAAAAAAAAGAGCTAGAAAGGAGGAAGCAAGGATTGAACCCTCCTTCATCTTCTTCCCTTGTCCATTTTCGAAAATCAAGTCTAGGGTTCTAGCCCTAGAAAAGTTGGAAGGAAGAAGACCTTTTGAAGGTTCTTGCCACTACTAAGTCTAAGGAGCCCTAGAGAAGATTCGGAAAGGATTTTCACTTGCCCTACAAATCTAGGGTACCCTACGGAGTAAGAGAAAGAGAAATCCAAGCGAAAGGATGTAAGTATCCTCTCGCCTGTGGCATAATTGTTGTTGAATGTTTGTTTGTTTCATTCTTTTGCAAGATCACAAGGACCCTCCTTGATGAAGGTTTCGGCCACCCCAAGTAAGGGGTCCAAGAAAAGAGTTTTTGGCCAAACCTTGATACATGCTAGTACTCATAGGGACTTTAGACTCATATGTGTGTTTTCCAAATTTTTGGAAGGACAAAAACTAGGGTTTGGTACCCTACAAGTTTCGGCCACCCTTGTGGTGGAGGCCAAGTGAAGTTTTCTTTTATCAAACCTTGATACATGCTAGTGCCCTAGGGATTCTATACACATGTGTGGTGTTTCCAAATGTTTGGGAGAACAAAAATTAGGGTTTTAGCCACCCTACAACTTTCGGCCAAAGGGGATTAAATTGGGGCTTTGGGTGGGTTTGTTATCCTAGGATGAGTAAATGGTTAGTAGTGTAGGTAAGGTGCTTGAATAAATATTTGTGTGAAGATGCAGATTCCAAAACCTTAGCGTTCCTACCCTACACTATTCGGCCAAGGCTTGAACATTAGGGTTTAGGAAGGTTGAATTATTTTATGTGATGTGTATGTGAAATGATATGAGATGTATATGCATGAGATGATTAAATGAGATGTTTGATTGAAATATGATGCATGTACGAATTATGAGGCATGTATGAAATATGATGAACATGTGAACATGTATGACATATGATGTATGTATGAACATGTATAAAATATGATGAATATATGAACATGTATGAAAACATGATGCATGTATGCATGAAATGTGATGTATGAACATGGATGACATGTGATGTATGAACATGGATGACATATGATGTATGAACATGATGTGTGGATAATATGCTTAAAAAGGGTTACTCTATTGAAACTGGGATCAAGAGCACCCGAATGTGTGGTGTGTCCCTAGGGGATCAAGAGCACCCGAATGTGTGGTGTGTCCCTTTGAGAAGTGATTAAGAGTACCTTTAGGCATATACATATATGAGTAATTGCATGATAAATTACTTTACTTTGGAAAGTTGTGTACCCGACTCGGAAGGGGGTCGTTAAACAAATCCAATGAGCATGTTAAGGTCATGGCATTGGTAGGACGGAAGGGTCCTGCTCTAATTAGATTGGTGGCTCGCTACCCCAATTTATTAGGGAACGCGCATGATGTGGTACGACAACTGGGCCCTGGATGATGATATGATATTTTGAAGTACTTACCATTATGGAACCTTTTTGAAAAACATTTCTCATCATGTGATCTTGTTCCGTAAAGTACTTAGAGATAAATTGATGTGATGTTTATGATGCTTTGATGAGATGCTTATGATGCTGATAATTCTATCTGATTATTGTGTACATGATATGATGTATTGATATGGATTTTGCGAGTAGGCCCGGATTCTTACTAAGCATGTTTTGCTTACTAGTTCCTGTTATTTTTCTTATACTGCAGATAGCGGTAAGAAATACTCGAACTAAAGGAAGAGGCAGAGGGAAGGTTGGAGGATGTGTGTGGTGATGGCTCGGGAAAGAACAAAAAATTCTATCTACCTTGTTTTGTCTAGAATCTAAACTGCTTCCCATAATTACTATTGAAATTGTATTGTTATACTCTGAATGGGTGATGATCATGACTACTCTACTGTGATTGAGTTAGTGGTATGGAACCTATGTTATGCTAGATAATACTATCATTAATGTTTAAATATTGTAGAATGCATGCTAAGGAAAATACTAGGTAATTACTATTTTCTGTTTCTTATGAATGCTTCCTTTGCATGTATCTAAGACTAGATAACTCTTGCTATATTCCTATGTTGTATCTTGTTCAAACCATGTTTATTCCATGCTTTAGTGTGTTACATGATCTTCCTATTAGGTTGTAAATGCATGTAGATATAAAAGAAATGAAAAACCATGCTTGGTAAATTAGTCTTCAATAGGCATGCCTACTACAATTCTTGTATGTATTTGTTTTGTTTGGATATACATGCTTAACTTGATAATATGATACGAATGTATGGACCCGTAACCTCGCCTTTAGGGTAGATATAAGGTCGGGCGTTACAAGTTGGTATCAGAGCAGATTTCCCCTCCATCACACACACATCAAGCTTCCTTCTGCCGCTTCCAAGTAAGAAATCCTAAACTCGCTTTATTTATTTCATGTACAGTACTACTATATGAGATGAAGTATGTTTGCATGATATAGAAATGGTTAATGCTTGCATAAAGTAGTAGTTATGTTAGTTTAATTATCACTTGTATGATATTAATGACTATGTATAGAAATGATTCATGCTTGCATGAAGTAGTGTTCATGATAGTTGAATTATCACCTGTATAATATATACGATAAGTAATTGTAAGTTAGGTGAACATGAACACTATTTTAATAATTTAGAACTTGGGTAGGAGGGTGGTTACATATAGTAATCACTAGGGTAAACTACACCGATTTGGTGTGAGTTTTCCTCTGTATACATTTGCGAATTGGAAAAGGAATGGTTTAGTACTAACCATGTCATTTTTTTAATTCCAGATGTTGCAGGAGGACTACCCTGAGAGATGCCGCGAGTTGCTGGAGCAGATAGAGACGGTTAGGGATTGGCCGACTCTGGGGATTCAAGGCACCATAGGATTCTTGGATCGGCTCTTCTGGAAACTGGAGCGGGAAGGGTTTCCAGCCACGGACGATCATAGGATCGGAGCTTTACTCCGTTCTTTGCCCAACCGGGCCAGAGAGGTGGCGCATCAGATCTGGGGACAGCACAGATGCCGTATGCCCTATACGAGGTTGTGCAGGCAGCTCCTTCGCCATGAGTTCCCAGCGGACCTGGGAGACTCGGAGGAGGACCCCGAGACGTCCGAGGAGGACCCTGAGCCGTCCGAGGAGGACCCTGAGGAGGATCCCGAGCCGGTTGAGGAGGATCCTGAGCCCTTTGAGGAGGATCCTGAGCCCTTCGAGGAGGATCCTGAGCTCGTCGATGAGGATCCCGAGCCATTCGAGGAGGACCCCGAGCCCTTCGAGGAGGACCCTGAGCCGTTCGAGGAGGACCCCGAACTCTTCGAGGAGAATCCAGAGCTGCTGGAGATGTTCGAGGAAGACCTTGAAGCGGACGAGGAAATTCTCGAAATTGAAGATGAGGACCCGATGGGGACAGTTGAGGATCCTGAAGTGGGCCAGAGGGTGATGAGCGAGGAGATAGTAGGTGTCGCTATGTTATTCTTTATGTTGGGCATCACGGCAGCCCGTCTCGCTCACTGAGTGTACTAGTTGTATGTGGACGTATAAGAATGAATAAAATAAATTTCGGTTAGTAAAATAAATAAAATCTCATTTATCCAATATTGATCATGCGACACATAAGGATGAATAATACAGAAAAACCTATTATGAGTTGATTACCCATGATCAAGTAGCATTCCTGGGACATGTTAGCTCCAAGGACGGAGTGATGGTCGACCCGACCAAAATTGAGGCCGTAAGTAATTGGTCCAGACCCAAGAATGCCAGTGAGGTCAGAAGTTTTCTGGGGCTAGCAGGCTATTACAGGAAATTCGTAGAGAACTTCTCTCGAATTGCGGCTCCTATGACAGCTCCGACTAAGAAAGACAGGAAATATACCTGGACCGAGGAATGTGAGAAGAGTTTCTCTGAACTGAAAAGGAGACTGACTAGCGCTCCTATATTGACTCTTCCGGAAAATGATACGGGTTTCAATATGTACAGCGACACATCCAAACTTGGACTCGGAGCTGTACTTATGCAAAATGGGAAGGTAATTGCCTATGCCTCTAGGCAACTGAAGGAACATGAAAAGAATTATCCTACCCATGATTTGGAATTAGCAGCGGTGGTCTTTGCGCTGAAAACATGGAGGCATTATTTATATGGCACTCAGTGCAAGGTCTTTACTGATCACCAGAGTCTGCGGTATTTCTTCACCCAGAAAGACCTGAATATGCGACAACGCCGATGGCTCGAGTTGGTCAAGGACTACGACTGTGAGATCTTGTACCATCCGGGAAAAGCCAACAAGGTAGCAGATGCTCTCAGTAGAAAATCTTGTGCTGCATTGTTGTCTTTATCAGCTTTGTCACGACCCTTAGGGGAAGAGATTATGGATTTCGGAATCGAGATAATATCGGGACGGCTTTCTACTCTACAGATTGCGCCGACATTATTTGATGGTATTCTGGAGAAGCAGAATCTTGATCCGAGTCTTCGAAGAATCAGGCAGGAAATTCTCGAAGGCAAGGACGAGGGATTCCGGATTTCCGAGAACGGAGTTTTATATTTCCGGGATCGATTATGCGTTCCCGACGACTCCGAATTACGGACAAGGATACTCGAGGAAGCTCACGGCACACCTTATGCGATGCATCCTGGGTCTACCAAGATGTATCAAGATCTGAAGGGCAAATTTTGGTGGTCCGGCATGAAGAAGGATGTAGCCCATTATATCAGCATGTGTTTGACCTGCCAGAGGGTCAAAGCAGAACACCAGAGACCTGGGGGAGTTCTGCAGCCTCTACCTATTCCCGAGTGGAAATGGGAGGACATATCTATGGATTTCATATCAGGGCTACCTCGGACTACGAATGGATATGATAGTATATGGGTTATTGTGGACCGGCTGACAAAGTCCGCGCATTTTCTGGCTATCAGGATGACTTATTCAGTGGAGCAGTTGGCTCAACTGTACGTCAAGGAGATTGTCCGACTACACGGGGTTCCCAAGACCATCGTCTCTGACCGAGATGGTCGATTTACTTCTGATTTTTGGGGACACGTGCAGAAGGCCCTTGGCACGAAGCTGAAGTTCAGTACAGCCTTTCACCCCCAGACTGACGGGCAGACTGAACGAGTTAACCAGATACTAGAAGATATGTTACGAGCTTGCACCTTGGACTTCAAGGGAAGCTGGTGTCGATACCTAAGCCTGGCAGAGTTTGCTTATAACAACAGTTATCAGGCTACTATCGGGATGGCACCGTACGAAGCACTATACGGAAGGAAGTGCAGATCTCCTTTATGTTGGCATGAGAGTGGTGAAAAGAGGGAGATGGGACTCCAGACCGATATTATTGATGAGACCACTCAGGCCATAAAGAATATCCGCCAGAGGATAGAGACTGCTCAGAGTCGGCAAAAGAGCTACGCTGATAAGCGACGCAGACCGCTCGAGTTCGAGGTTGGGGATTCGGTATTTCTGAAGGTAGCCCCTATGAAAGGGGTGATGAGATTTGGAAAGAAGGGGAAACTGAGTCCACGATACGTGGGACCCTACCAGATTTTGAGACGAGTAGGCAAGGTGGCCTACGAGATGGAGCTACCGCCAGAAATGGCGGCTATCCACAACGTCTTCCATGTGTCGATGCTCAAGAAATGTACCCCTGATGCGAGTCAAATGATAGAACCCCCACCAGTGCAAGAACAAGAGAGTCTTAGTTCCGAACGCCGACCGATCCAGATCCTTGATCGGGAATTTAAAAGACTAAGGAACAAGGAAATATCCTTAGTAAAGGTTCTGTGGCGGAACGAGCAGTTCGAAGAAGCCACCTGGGAACAGGAAGATACGATGCGATCAAAGTATCCGGAACTATTTTAAAGATCGGGACGAACTTTCTATAAGAGGGGGAGGATTGTAACACCCCAAATTTGTCAATGTAAAATCATGACAATGTATGAAAATGGTTATAATGAAATGATATGAATTTCATGCAATCACATGCCATGAAATGTTATGAATGCATGAAATATTATATTCATGAAATATTATTATCATGAAATATTAGCATGAAATATTATATTCATGAATATGGAATATTAAAAATATTATGAAATAATATTTTTGGAATATTATGAAATATTCTGAATTCATAAAATATTATTCATATTATGAAATTTCATGATGGGCTTGGTTTAATGGGCTTTGACATGGGTTAGTGCAAATGGTGATAAAAAAAAGAGCTAGAAAGGAGGAAGCAAGGATTGAACCCTCCTTCATCTTCTTCCCTTGTCCATTTTCGAAAATCAAGTCTAGGGTTCTAGCCCTAGAAAAGTTGGAAGGAAGAAGACCTTTTGAAGGTTCTTGCCACTACTAAGTCTAAGGAGCCCTAGAGAAGATTCGGAAAGGATTTTCACTTGCCCTACAAATCTAGGGTACCCTACGGAGTAAGAGAAAGAGAAATCCAAGCGAAAGGATGTAAGTATCCTCTCGCCTGTGGCATAATTGTTGTTGAATGTTTGTTTGTTTCATTCTTTTGCAAGATCACAAGGACCCTCCTTGATGAAGGTTTCGGCCACCCCAAGTAAGGGGTCCAAGAAAAGAGTTTTTGGCCAAACCTTGATACATGCTAGTACTCATAGGGACTTTAGACTCATATGTGTGTTTTCCAAATTTTTGGAAGGACAAAAACTAGGGTTTGGTACCCTACAAGTTTCGGCCACCCTTGTGGTGGAGGCCAAGTGAAGTTTTCTTTTATCAAACCTTGATACATGCTAGTGCCCTAGGGATTCTATACACATGTGTGGTGTTTCCAAATGTTTGGGAGAACAAAAATTAGGGTTTTAGCCACCCTACAACTTTCGGCCAAAGGGGATTAAATTGGGGCTTTGGGTGGGTTTGTTATCCTAGGATGAGTAAATGGTTAGTAGTGTAGGTAAGGTGCTTGAATAAATATTTGTGTGAAGATGCAGATTCCAAAACCTTAGCGTTCCTACCCTACACTATTCGGCCAAGGCTTGAACATTAGGGTTTAGGAAGGTTGAATTATTTTATGTGATGTGTATGTGAAATGATATGAGATGTATATGCATGAGATGATTAAATGAGATGTTTGATTGAAATATGATGCATGTACGAATTATGAGGCATGTATGAAATATGATGAACATGTGAACATGTATGACATATGATGTATGTATGAACATGTATAAAATATGATGAATATATGAACATGTATGAAAACATGATGCATGTATGCATGAAATGTGATGTATGAACATGGATGACATGTGATGTATGAACATGGATGACATATGATGTATGAACATGATGTGTGGATAATATGCTTAAAAAGGGTTACTCTATTGAAACTGGGATCAAGAGCACCCGAATGTGTGGTGTGTCCCTAGGGGATCAAGAGCACCCGAATGTGTGGTGTGTCCCTTTGAGAAGTGATTAAGAGTACCTTTAGGCATATACATATATGAGTAATTGCATGATAAATTACTTTACTTTGGAAAGTTGTGTACCCGACTCGGAAGGGGGTCGTTAAACAAATCCAATGAGCATGTTAAGGTCATGGCATTGGTAGGACGGAAGGGTCCTGCTCTAATTAGATTGGTGGCTCGCTACCCCAATTTATTAGGGAACGCGCATGATGTGGTACGACAACTGGGCCCTGGATGATGATATGATATTTTGAAGTACTTACCATTATGGAACATTTTTGAAAAACATTTCTCATCATGTGATCTTGTTCCGTAAAGTACTTAGAGATAAATTGATGTGATGTTTATGATGCTTTGATGAGATGCTTATGATGCTGATAATTCTATCTGATTATTGTGTACATGATATGATGTATTGATATGGATTTTGCGAGTAGGCCCGGATTCTTACTAAGCATGTTTTGCTTACTAGTTCCTGTTATTTTTCTTATGCTGCAGATAGCGGTAAGAAATACTCGAACTAAAGGAAGAGGCAGAGGGAAGGTTGGAGGATGTGTGTGGTGATGGCTCGGGAAAGAACAAAAGATTCTATCTACCTTGTTTTGTCTAGAATCTAAACTGCTTCCCATAATTACTATTGAAATTGTATTGCTATACTCTGAATGGGTGATGATCATGACTACTCTACTGTGATTGAGTTAGTGGTATGGAACCTATGTTATGCTAGATAATACTATCATTAATGTTTAAATATTGTAGAATGCATGCTAAGGAAAATACTAGGTAATTACTATTTTCTGTTTCTTATGAATGCTTCCTTTGCATGTATCTAAGACTAGATAACTCTTGCTATATTCCTATGTTGTATCTTGTTCAAACCATGTTTATTCCATGCTTTAGTGTGTTATATGATCTTCCTATTAGGTTGTAAATGCATGTAGATATAAAAGAAATGAAAAACCATGCTTGGTAAATTAGTCTTCAATAGGCATGCCTACTACAATTCTTGTATGTATTTGTTTTGTTTGGATATACATGCTTAACTTGATAATATGATACGAATGTATGGACCCGTAACCTCGCCTTTAGGGTAGATATAAGGTCGGGCGTTACAAAGGGATACTAGTCGGGTACTCCCTCGTTAGCAAAGCCTACCGAGTCTACAACAAGAAGTCTAGATTAGTTGAAGAGTCTGCTGATGTGGTCTTTGAAGAAGTTCCAAAATCAAGTGACCAATCAGAAAATGTAGGAGGAGTTCAACTCGAACTTAGGAGACTAAGTTTGAATGAAACTCCAAGTGTTGTTGATGGTGATGAGTCTGATGACGGTGAACCTAGACAACCCACTGATCAGCCGGATCCTGAGGCTGAACTTGTGTCTAGTGAACCTGTTCAAGAAGCACCACCAACTCCAAGACAAACTAGATTAGCCTCTAGTCATCCCCAAGACCAAATTGATGGAGACATCCATCAAGGGGTTAGAACTAGATCATTCTTCCGGAATGAGGCTAATGAAGTTGCTCTAATTTCCGAAATTGAACCTAGAAAAATTGATGAAGCGTTAAATGATCCCGATTGGATCATTGCAATGCAAGATGAACTAGGTCAATTCGAGAGGAGTCAAGTTTGAGACTTAGTCCCTAGACCCAAGAAGACCTCCATTATTGGAACCAAATGGGTCTTCAAGAACAAATTGAACCATAAGGGAGAAATTATTAGAAACAAGGCACGCTTGGTAGCTAAGGGCTACAGTCAAGTTGAAGGCCTTGATTATGATGAGACTTATGCTCCCGTGGCACGGTTAGAGTCCATCCGATTGATGCTAGCATTTGCAGCACATCGTGGTTTCAAACTATATCAAATGGACGTCAAATCAGCCTTTCTAAATGGTTTGATTAAAGAAGAGGTCTATGTCGAACAACCTCCGAGGTTTGAGAGTACCGAATTTCCAAATCACGTGTTCAAGCTCAAAAAGGCACTTTATGGCCTTAAACAAGCACCCCGGGCTTGGTATGAGCGGTTGTCGACATTCCTAGTTGAGAAGGGCTTCGTTAGGGGCCAAATAGTCCCTATACTATTTCTACGAAGAGATGGTGACAATATATTTGTAGCCCAAGTATATGTCGATGACATAATCTGTGGCTCAAACAATAAGGGCTATTTAAATGAGTTCATTGGACACATGGAGAGTGAGTTTGAAATGAGTCTAGTGGGAGAGTTGACTTTCTTCCTTGGACTTGAAATCAAGCAAACTCGCGATGGTATCCATGTGCACCAATCAAAGTATACACAGGAAATGCTTCAAAAATTCAATATAAGTGATTCGAAAGAGGTAACCACTCCCATGGCTACAAACACAAGATTAGACAATGATCAGAGTGGTAAACCCGTTGATCTAACTCAATATCGAAGCATGATAGGTAGTCTGCTATATCTCACAGCCAGTCGACCAGATATACTATTTGCTGTAGGTATGTGCGCTAGGTATCAAGTTTGTGCCAAGGATTCTCATTTAATTGTTGTAAAGCGAATTTTGAGATATCTCAAGGGCACAATTGGTGTAGGTCTTTGGTATCCCCGCACCGAATCTTTTGATTTGATGGGCTATACGGATTCCGACTACGCTGGATGTAAGTTGGACCGGAAAAGCACTAGTGGGGGCTGCCAATTCTTAGGTTCGTCCTTAGTAAGTTGGTCGAGTCGGAAGCAACATTGTGTTGCTCTTTCCACTACCGAGGCAGAATATATCGCCATGGGAGAGAGTATATCGCAATTGTTGTGGATGATTCATACCCTAGAGGACTATGGATTGAGTTATAAGGGTGTGCAAGTGTTATGTGATAACATTAGCACAATTAACTTAACCAAGAATCCAGTTCATCATTCTAGGTCAAAACATATTGAAGTAAGACACCACTTCATTAGGGATCATGTAGCTAGGGGGAAAATTCATTAGGGCTCGCGTAAGGGGCGGGCGTTACACTGTATCTTCTCCCATGCTTATTCTTATACTTCCATTGTGTACTCGATTATTCAGAAATCCGATGAATTTTCTTAAAGTGATATTCACCCCCCCCTCTATCGCTCCATTTTGATCCTACAATTGGTATCAGAGCGTGGCTGCTCAATTCTAGTGAAACCACCACTAAAGTATATTTCAGATTTTTTCGCTTACTCTCCTAAAATCTTTTTTCATTTTCGATCATATTTTTGATTGGACTCAGAAACGGTGCAATCACCACCGAGGGTATTTTTCTTTTTATCCCGCATTGCAAATCCAAGACAAAAGTCTTGGTACATTTGTTTGTTTGTGTTTTTGCAAGTCGTCGATTTGTTCTCTTCTTTCTTAATGGTCATGCAAGAGGGCTACAACACTGCTTGCCTCCCTCTTTTCTTTGGGAAAGATTTCAATTATTGGAAGAGCTGAATGGAAGTCCACCTGAAAACTCAGGTGGACATGTGGATCATAATCCATACCGGATTCGACCTCCTAAGAGACGAGCAAGGGATGGTGCTGAGCCATGACAAATGGGACACATCTGCCAAGAGAAGAATTGAAGATGATGCAAAAGCGACACAGACTTTCCAATGTGGACTTACAAAGGAGGAGTTGAACCATTTCGGTCCTTTCAGCAACGCCAAAGAATTATGGAACAAGCTGATAGAACTCCACAAAGGAACATTCAACACCAAGATAAGCCATCGAGATTTATTATTAAATAAATTCTATAATTTAAAAATGCAGGATGGAGAAACTACTTCCCAACTGCACGCTCGGATACAAGAAATCATGAACGAGCTCCACATCATTAGGCACACAATTGGAAACAGGGTTCTGATCAGGTATACCTTGAACTCATTCCATAGAAACTCGCTGTGGGCATCAATGGTTGATTCTTACAATGTTTCTAAGGATTTATCTAAAATAAAATTAGATGAACTATTTTTACAATTTGAATTACATGAGCAGATTAACGGTCCACTTGAAGAGAAATGTGTAGCTTTAATTGCAGGTCTAATCAAGAAGAAGGCACCAGAACCAGAATTGGATTCTGACTCGGAATCTGAAGATGAAGAACTGGCGGAGCTTATGAACGTCATCTGAAAGTTGTTCAAAGCTCAGCAATCCCAAAAGAAGAAGAAGAAGGGACAGCCAAAGGACGATTCGGCTAGACCAAAGAACTAGGTAGATCCCACCTGTTATGGGTGTGGAAAGAAGGGACACTTCAAATCTGAATGCTTGAACGCAAAAGAGACAAAAAAGCAACGGAGGAAGAAGTTGTTGCAAGCAACTTGTGATGAGTCATCTTCGGAATCGGACTAGGATGAACCAACGCACTCCAACCTCCTCGCTTTAATGACCCAAGACGAGATCAGCATTGACTTCGAAAAGGAAGAAGAAACAGAGCACGGAACGGTCTCACTGTCGAAAACTTACCAACTCAAGGTAACGGGTTATTCAAAATCGGATCATTACGAACTTATTTCTTATCTATCTCGCAAACTATCTAAGTCTCATGACCGGGTCAAGTCTCTCCGAGAGGAGGTAAAACTCCTTAAGGAAGAGACCAGCTCGAGTCCTTTGACTGAGCAAGTTCAGGAAGAAACGTCAACTTAAGTCCAAAGACTTGAGGAAGAGAATTTCTCTCTGAAAGCTCAAGTTAAAGAACTCAGAGCAAATTTGGAATAGATTACCCTGGGTTTCAGGAATCTTAATTTGATTCTTGGAAAATAGAAGTTTGTTCTAAATCGATCCGAAATAGGATTTAAAACCAATTCACGATTTAGGTCTTATTATTTAGTAGTGAACCGCCCTAGCACCCGAGTCCACGCATGGGTCCTCAAATTAAGCTTGACTAATCAAACCAGACCAAATCAATATTGGGTCCCTATGATTCATATCCATTATTTAAATAGACCATATCGAGGCTATGATCCAGGGCTGCAAATAAAAAGATTATTCATGTGGTTAGGTAGCTTTTATTGAATACCTTGTCTGATGTTTATTTATTTATTTTATTATCTTTGCTTAGGATTAGAAATGGTTAGTTAAGGACCAGATCTGAGTGAATCTTGCACAACCAAGTATTAGGGTGGAACGAGCTGATAGTACATTAGGAAAGTCGTCTGGGGAGTCAAGTAGGAGAAGGCATCTTCTATTTGGTCTTCTTAGTCCGGTGGAGCCCCCGGGGATATGGTGCAGCGGTAGGGTAACTAGTCGTTAACCCAGGCATCCGCGGTTCGATCCCCAGCTATGGTGCATTTTGCAGGAATTTTACCTCCAAATGGGGCGTGAACCCTGGGACGCTGGGCTTCTAGACTGCCCACCACGAGCGCTTCCCGATTTACCCTGGTGACAAGTGGGAAACTTCTGTGGGGCCGGGCCGATCACCCCAGGTTCAATTTGGCTGCTGCCTGGTTCATCATTTTTTTTCTTAGTCCGGTGGAACTAGCCGAAGCTACCTCACCACATCCTCGACTAGTTAGACCAAGATTTCTGAATGAGGAATTTAAAAATATTATTTCTGTTAGTGCAGGCAGCACCTAAGTCAAATCTGGGTTTTGATAATGGCAAAGGGTTCAGAAGTTAAGATGTTATTGTGATCTAACTTGTTCACTGAGTGTGCAGGAAGAAGTCCTAGGTACACTAGACAAGAAGTCCTGGCAAAGGGCTGGGCAATGAAGTCCTGGTCAAGGACTAGGTAAGAAGACCTGACCGGAAATCGGGCAAAGAAGTCTTGGTCGAGGACTGGGCACGAAGTCCTGGCAAGGGGCTGGGTACCGAAGACCTGACCGAAAGTTGGGCACCGAAGACCTGACAGGAAGTTGGGCATGAAGACCTGGTCAGGTGGATCGGGCAAAAGTCCAACCGGAGGAGCCGGTTGGCAAAAGGTAAACTCTCTAGAGAGGAGTAGGTGAGGAAGCGTTCCCCGTCGAGGGAACAGTAGGCGTCAGTTCGACCTAGGGTTCCATTTGGGAGACCCAAAGTTAGAACCAAGAAAGCTACGACTGTAACTAATGCTTATTATGTTTTTGGGACTAAGCTAAGTTGCAGGGTCGAAGGACTGGTCGTCTGCAAGTGAGGTACTTCACTGGGCCTAGGCGCCCGAATAGAGACAGGCGCCCGAATGGGCTCAGGCGCTCGTATGGATACGGACGCCCAAGAGTGAAGGCAAAACCAAAAACATAGTTGCGAAGCCTCTGGGCCAAGCCGGATCAGGCGCCTGTGAGGTCATGGGTACCCCATCAGCTTAGGCGCCCAAGTGGGGGAGGATAATGTTGGTGCAGGCAGCACCTAAGTCAAACCTGGGTTTTGATAATGGCAAAGGGTTCAAGAGTTAAGAAGTTATTATGTTCTAATTCGTTTACTAAGTGTGCAGGAAGAAGCCCTAGGTACACTAGGCAAGAAGTCCTGGCAAAGGGCTGGGCAAAGAAGTCCTGGTCAAAGGACTGGGCAAGAAGACCTAACCCGAAGTCAGGCAAAGAAGTCCTGGTCGAGGATTGGGCACGAAGTCCTGGCAAGGGGTTGGGCACCGAAGACCTGACCGGAAGTTGGGCACGAAGACTTGGTCAGGTGGATCGGGCAAAAGTCCAACCGGAGGAGCCGGTTGGCAAAAGGTAAACTCTCCTGAGAGGAGTAGGTGAGGACGCGTTCCCCATCGAGGGAACAGTAGGCGTTGGTTCGACCTAGGGTTCCATTTGGCAGACCCGAAGTCAGAACCAAGACAGCTACGGCTGTAATTATTACTTACTATGTTTTTCGGACTAACCTTAGTTGCAGGGTCGAAGGACTGATCGTTTGCAAGTGAAGGTTCTTCACTGGGCCTAGGCGCCCGAATGGTGTTAGGCGCCTGAGAGGGCTCAGGCGCCTGTAAGGATACATGCGCCCATGGGTAAAGGCAAAACCAACAACATAGCTGCGAAACCACTGAACCAAGGCGGATCAGGCGCCCGTGAGGTCACGGGCACCCCATCAACTCAAGCGCCCAAGTGGGGAGGATAAGCGCTGATCGAGCCCGCGGATAAGGATTTGCAGATCGGAGGGCACGTGTCAGGCGCCCCCAACCCATCATGCGCCTGATAGAGTAGTATAAATGGGGCTCAGCCCGAAGGCTTCAACAACACAGTTTTCTAACGCTCTAATGCTTTTCGTTCAAGCGCTACGCCCCGGCAAACTTCGACTTCGAGATTCCAGCGCCGAGGACATCCCTCTGCTCCGAAATACGATCCACATCGGACGTCGGTAACGAAAAGTGTAACTAGTTTTATTTCCTGCAATATTTCTGTACTTAATTTGTAAACCTATTTTGCATGATTATAGTATTGCCCAAAGTAAACGGTCAAGGACCGTGGGCCTTGGAGTAGGAGTTGACCGCGACTCCGAACCAAGTAAAAAATCTTGTGTTCCTATGTGCATTTAATTATTTCCGCTGCGTTTTCGCTCTTTATTCTATCCGAAAAGTTTTAACGATATTCACCCCCCCTCTATCATTTTTCTCGATCCAACAAGTGGTATCAAAGCGGGTGGCTCAAATTTGGTGCATCCACCAATTTGGGAGTTTTTCGGATTTTATGAAATTTTCAATTTCAATTTCTTTCGAATTTTTCTCGTTAATCGAGGTTGGTGCAACACCACTCGATCGTTTTTTTTATTATCTTATAGGTTGGTGCAACACCACTCGATCGTTTTTTTTATTATCTTATTCCCGCACTACTAATCCAAGACCAACACAGCCAGAGCACAACTCTTCAGTGGAGAAGACTTCTCCTACTGGAAGAGTCAGATGGAAGTCCACCTGAAAACTCAGGTGGATATGTGGATCATAATCCAATCTGGTCTGGAAATACCCAAGAATGCCGAGGGAGTGGCACAGCATTACACAGAATGGGATGCCTCGTTGAAGAAGAAGATCGAGGCTGATGCAAAGACGACCCAGACACTCCAATGCGGACTAACCAAAGAAGAACTGAATCGGGTGGGACCCTTCAACAGTGCGAAGGAACTCTGGAGTAAGTTGATTGAATTGCACGAAGGTACCTCCGACACCCAAATCAGCAAAAGGGACCTACTGCTGAACAAATTGTACACAATCAAAATGAACGAAGGTGAGTCAGCAGCCCAGCTCCGCGCCAGGATCCAGGAGCTGATGAACGGTCTACAAACAATCGATCACAAGGTAGAAAACCGTGACCTTATTAGGTATACCCTAAATGCCTTCCCGAGAAATACTTTGTGGGCATCTATGGTAGATGCTTACAAAGTTTCTTGGGTCCTTTCCAAAATTAAATTAGACGAATTATTTTCTGAACTAGAATTACATGAGCAGACTAACTGCACCTTAGCCGAGAAAGGTATTGCTTTTCTTGCAGGAAAAACAGGAAAGGTGGCCAAGAAGAAGCCTCAACCTGCACCCGAGTCTGACTCAGACTCAGACTCAGAAGATAGCGAAGGAGATCGACCCAAGCTGGTTCGGCTAGCCCGGGACTACTACAAGGAGCTGAAGCATCAGACCAACAGAAGAAAAGCCAGCCGAAAGAAGGAAGATCCAGCTGAACCATCAACGACTAAGACCAAATCAAACGTAACCTGCTACGAATGCAACAAGAAGGGACACTATAAATCGGAGTGCCCTAATATGAAAGAAGCCAAGAAGACAAGAAGGAAGAAGGCCCTTCAAGCCACGTGGGACGAGTCTTCCTCCGAAGAAGAAGAAGAGGCCCCACAATCGAACCTGCTCGCCCTGACTGCTTCAGAAGAGATCGACACTGGATCAGAATCGGAGTCGGACGACGGAATGCTCACAATTTTGGAAGATGGCAAAATAACTGTAAGTGGTTACTCTAAAGTTGAATTAGCAGAATTAAATGCTTACCTATCTAGTAACTTGGCGAAAGCCAAAATCCGAGTCGAGTCCCTCCGACAGGAAGTAAAACTCCTGAAAGAGGGAGCTGACTCTAGATCTTTGACTTAGAAGGTTCAAGAAGGAACCTCTACGCAAGTTGAAAAGCTTGAGAAAGAGAACTCCTCCTTGAAAACTCAAGTCAAGGGACCTTAGAGCGGCTCTAGAACGATTCACTTCAGGTTCCAAGGGTTTTGACATGATCCTTGGAAAACAGAAGTCCGCTCTAAATCGATCCGGGTTAGGGTATCGAACCAAGGCTAGACAAAGGTCATACTATGCTGTATTGAACCAATCTAGACCCAAAGTTCAGGCATGGGTACCCAAACTTTGCCTAAACAACCAAGCTGGACCAAACCAATATTGGATCCCCAAGGACATGATTCATATCTTGCCTAATCACTACCGTGGCTTTAGTCCAGGGGGAGCCAACTTAAAAATAATTTTTATAGTTAAATAAATATCTTTCTTATTTTAAATTGCATGCTTGCTTATTTATTTACTTCCTGCAAATTACCATGCTTAGACCTAGGACTGGTTAGACTAAGGACTAAAACGATTAACTGAAATTTGAACAACATAGTATTGGGTGGGGGTGAGATGATAGTATGTTAGGGAAGTCACTTTGGCGGAACTAGCAGAAGCTACTGATCCAAGACCCAAACTAGTTAGACCAAAATCTTTCAAGGAGTAACTTGAAGATGGATTTTCAATAAAACGCTTTGTCAAGGAAAGGGTTGATGATCCAATAAGGCTACGGGCAAAGAAGACCTAGTGCCTCGCCAAGACCTAGAAGCCGATTATTGAAAACCAAATTCACTTTACTATTGTCAGATTTGAATCTAACACAGATTTCAATTAATCTTAGATTCAACCAGCTTTTCAAAAATAAAATTAAAGCATAATTAATTGTTTTTAAAATTAATTTAACTTTTCAAAATTAATCATGGTTTTTCAAAATAAATTTCTTACTTCTATTAGAACCTGTCTCACAAAAACCCATAAGGTTAACGTGATTGATAACTATAAATTGGGTGAGACAGACTAGGATGTGAAAATCAATTTAAGCTATCCTTAACTCTAATTGGATCCAAATCAACAAATTCTTTATGTGTAGGAACATAAAGGTTTGGACCAATGGATGTTGGATAGCGGGTGCTCCAGACACATGACTGGGGACAAATTGAAATTCACCAAACTCAAGTTCAAGAACATAGGCTCAGTAGCATTTGGCAACAATGCTACACTCAAAGTCATTGGGCCAGGTAATATTGAACTCAAATCTGATTTTGTAATTAAAAAGGTACTCTTGGTTGAGAACTTTAAATTTAATTTATTTAGTATAAGTCAATTATGTGATACTGGCTATGTAATTACCTTTACCAACTCTGACTGCCTGATTAGAAATTTGCAAGACTCAGAAGTCATGCTTAAGGGCACTAGGAAAAATAACGTTTACACGATAAATCTACCCTTAGTACCTAAATGCTTCTTAACTCAGTTAGAAGAATCAAACCTCTGGCATAGGAGATTAGGTCACACTAATCTAAGATTAATTTCAAAAATCACCCAACTTGGTTTAATTAAAGGAATACCAAAAATTGAGAACCATGAAAATATAATATGTGAATCATGCAACCAAGGTAAACAAACCAGGTCTAATCCCAATCAACTTCAAACATATCTAACTCAAACTACGCTTGAGCTCCTGCACCTTGACCTATTTGATTCACATGGAGCCAAGTCACTAAGCGGAAATCAGTACTGCTTAGTAATTATAGATGATTACTCTAGGTTTACTTGGGTTAGGTTCCTAAAGACTAAAGATGAAACCCTAAACCTGTTTATTGATTTTTGTAAGATAGTTGAAAATCAAAATGATACCAAAATCAAAAGACTTAGGAGTGATCACGGGGGAGAGTTTGAAAATCAAAGGTTCGAGGAATTTTGTAAAATAAACGGATATATACTCGAATTTTCGTGTCCTAGAACCCCCTAGCAAAATGGGATAGTAGAACGGAAAAATAGAACCCTACAGGAAGCAGCTAGGACTATGCTCAATGAATTCAACCTAGCTAACCAATTTTGGGCAGAAGCAATTAGTACGGCTTGCTATATCCAAAATAGGGTCCTAATTAACAAACGACATAATAAAACTCCCTATGAATTATACTACCATAGACTTCTAAACCTACATTACCTAAGGGTCTTTGGGTGCAAAGTTCATATCCTAAACAGCAAGGACTACCTAAGTAAATTCCAGTCTAAGTCAACCCTAGGGGTCTTCTTAGGATATTCAGCAACAAGTAGGGCCTATAGGGTTTACAATAAACAAACTAAAAAAATTGAAGAAACAACAAATCTAATATTTGATGAGGAAATTAATTCAAAATCTGATAATCCATATCTAAATCCATCAAATATTGATCATGAAGATAATGAACAAATTATTGAACCACTAGTTGAACTTCTAAATGAACTGACTATTGAACCAACTACTGAGTCAATTGAACCAATAATTGAACCAACCCAAGTATTTGAACCAAATACTGAATCGAACCGTCCAGCTGGACCTGAGGCTGAACCAAGTAATAGAAGAACTAAGAAACCCAGACTCAGTCACCCAACTGATCAAATTGTGGGTGATCCAACCTTAGGAGTCAGAACTAGATCTTCTTATAGAAATCTTAGTCAGATTGCACTGATTTTAAAAATTGAACCTAAAACTATAGAGGAAGCCTTACCTGATCCTGATTGGATCATAGCAATGCAAGAGGAGTTAGCCCAATTTGAATGAACCAAGTTTGGGAACTAGTACCTAAACCTGAGGGCAAATCCGTTATTGATACTAAGTGGGTATTTAGGAATAAGCTAAATGACCAAGGGGAAATAGTTAGAAATAAAGCCCGCTTAGTAGCTAAAGGGTTCAGTCAAGTCGAAGGGTTAGACTATGACGAAACCTATGCCCCAGTAGCCAGACTTGAGTCTATTAGAATGTTGCTAGCCTTTGCAGCCCATAAAGGATTTAAACTCTACCAAATGGATATGAAATCAGCCTTTCTGAATGGGTTTATTAGAGAAGAAGTCTATGTAGGACAACCCCCAGTTTTGAGGACTTAGAAAAATTTGATCATGTTTACAAACTCAATAAGGCACTGTATGGACTAAAACAAGCACCTAGGACATGGTATGAACGCCTATCAACCTACCTCATTTCTAAAGAATTTAACCAAGGACAAATTGACTCAACTCTTTTTGTTAAAACCTTAGAAAAAGACATCTTTATTGCCCAAATCTATGTTGATGATATAATTTTTGGATCCACCAACTCAAATTTCTTAAAAGAATTTGTAAAAATAATGGAAAACGAATTCGAAATGAGCTTAGTTGGTTAACTCAAATTCTTTTTAGGATTACAAATTAAGCAAACTAGGGATGAAAATTATGTCCATCAATCCAAATATGTTAAGGAGTTAATAAAGAAATTTAAAATGGATAACTCTAAAAGCATAAGTACCCCTATGACCATAAATGTAAAAATAGATAGTGACCCTAATGGTAAGCTTGTAGACCTTAAACTATATCGAAGTATGATTGGTAGTCTACTTTACCTTACAGCCAGCAGACCTGATATCCTTTTTGCTGTAGGAATGTGTGCTAGATACCAAACATGTGCTAAGGAAACACACTTAGCAGCCCTGAAAAGAATACTTAGATACATCAAGGGTACCCTAAATGTAGGGATTTGGTATCCTAGGACTTCAACTTTTGACCTGTCAGGATACTCAGATTCTGACTATGCTGGTTGCAAACTAGATAGAAAGAGTACAAGTGGAAGCTGCCAACTTTTAGGAAACAGTCTAGTGAGTTGGTGCAGCAGAAAGCAACACTGCGTAGCTCTATCCACAACCGAAGCTGAGTATGTTGCTTTAGGAGAGTGAGTAGCACAACTCTTATGGATGATGCACACTCTTAAGGACTTTCAGCTTGATTACACCCAAACCCAAGTCTACATTTATAATATAAGTTCAATTAATCTAACTAAGAACCCAATCCAACACTCTAGAACTAAACACATAGAAGTTAAACACCACTTTGTAAGAGATCATGTAGCCAGGGGTGAGATAGTCCTTAAGCATGTAGACTCAAAATCTAACTTAGCTGATATATTCACCAAACCCTTACCTGAGTCTGAGTTCAGCTCACTAAGAAGGCAGTTAGGGTTATGTTTGGTAGAATAGAACTGCTCTACTTATGCTTCTTTTCAAAAACTGTTTTATTTCTTATCTAATTTGAAAAATCATCTCTTTATTTTCATTATGTTATTTGAAATGATTTTCTGACTTAGTTTTTTTTTAAAAAAACTTACCCCCTTCAAAATTAGGGTTTTTTCGCAAATGGACTTAGCTTAGGCCCTAACCCTAGAACTGCATGCACCTATAGATCTAGCAGCCAGCATCTCACAAGCACCTTAGGGTACTTTTGATTGATAACCTAGACTGGGTTGAGATGCTTAGGTCTATGCCTTGATTCAAGATGCTTTAAGTCAGTGCATCTACAGTAATTGGGGCAATAAATACCAATTAAATAGTAATCAGGTTAAGTGTCAAGCTTAGAAAATCTAACTTGATCAGATCACTTAACTTGACTAGCCCTCGAAAGCTACTATTTATAACAGTTAGTAAGTAGTTAACTGGGTTAGACAGGACCTGAAAGAGAAGAATTTGAATTGATTTGGTCTAGTTTATACTTAGAATTGATTCAATACAGCACCTTACTTTTATTACTCAGTTTTTTTTGCTATATTTTTTGATATATGCCAAAGGGGGAGAGATTGGAAAAGGAGGGAAAAGAAATTTTTTTATCAAAATTTTTATCTCCTTTCATCAAAAAGTAAAGTAATTCAAAATCATTTTGGAAAATCTTCCAAACTTCAAAATTCTTTTTGAAAATTTTCTAAGTGTTAAAAATTCAAAATTCTTTTTCGAAGTGTTAAAAATTCATAATTCTTTTTTGAAGTGTTAAAAATTCAAAATTCCTTTTGAAAATTTTCTATGTATTAAAACTACAAAATTCTGCTTGAAATTTTCTATGTATTAAAACTGCAAAAATGTTTTGAAAATTTTCTAAGTGCCCAACTCAAGAATATTTTGGAAAATTTTTCTAACTTAAAAATCCCGTTCTGAAAATTTTCTAAGTGTTGAAAAATCTTTTCATTTTATGAGAACTTAGAAATGCTTTCAAAAACCCCACGTACTGTTGAAAAACTTAGGGGGACAATTTCTTCCAGGGGGAGGAAAATTACGTACTTATTTACTTACTTCATTAACTTAACTTTTTAAACCATGTTGCTATAAATCAAAAAGGTAGAGATTGTTGGTGCAGGCAGCACCTAAGTCAAACCTGGGTTTTGATAATGGCAAAGGGTTCAGAAGTTAAGATGTTATTATGATCTAACTTGTTCACTGAGTGTGCAGGAAGAAGTCCTAGGTACACTAGCCAAGAAGTCCTGGCAAAGGGCTGGGCAAAGAAGTCCTGGTCAAGGACTGGGCAAGAAGACCAGACCGGAAATCGGGCAAAGAAGTCCTGGTTGAGGACTAGGCACGAAGTCCTGGCAAGGGGCTGGGCACCAAAGACCTGACCAGAAGTTGGGCACCGAAGACCTGACCGGAAGTTGGGCACGAAGACCTGGTCAGGTGGATCGGGCAAAAGTCCAACCGGAGGAGCCGGTTGGCAAAAGGTAAACTCTCCTGAGAGGAGTAGGTGAGGAAGCGTTCTCCGTCGAGGGAACAGTAGGCTTTGGTTCGACCTAGGGTTCCATTTGGGAGACCCGAAGTCAGAACCAAGACAGCTACGGCTGTAACTAATGCTTATTATATTTTTGGGACTAACCTATGTTGCAGGGTCGAAGGACTGATCGTCTGCAAGTGAGGTACATCACTCAGCCTAGGCGCCCGAATGGAGACAGGCGCCCGTATGGATACGGGCGCCCAAGAGTGAAGGCAAAACCAAAAACATAGCTGCCAAGCCTCTGGACCAAGCCGGATCAGGCGCTCGTGAGGTCATGGGTGCCCCCATCAGCTCAGGCGCCCAAGTGGGGGAGGATAAGCGCTGACCGAGCCCGCGGATAATGATTCGCGGATCGAAGGGCACGTGTCAGGCGCCCCCAACGTAACAGGCGCCCGTATGAGCACTATAAAAGGGGCTCGACCCTAAGGCTTCAACATCAATTCTTTTCAACGCTCCAAACACTTTCGCTCAAGCGTTGCGCCCCGACAAACTTCCATTTCGAGATTTCAGCGCCGTCGACGACCCTCTACTCTGGAATTCGTTCCATCTCGGGCGTCGGTAAATTTTTAATTTACGAAACTGTGTAATTTAGTTCTTTAAGTTCTATATCTGTACTTTGAATCTGTAACAATCTTTCCGAATATAGAATTACCCAAAGTAAACGGTCAAGGACCGTGGGCCTTAGAGTAGGAGCCGACCGCGACTCCGAACCAAGTAAAAAATTGACTTGTGTTCTTGTGCACTTATTTTCTTTCCGCTGCGTATTTGCTCTTTCTTAGTCCGAAAAGTTTTTAACGATATTCACCCCCCTCTATCGTTTTCTTCGATCCAACAATTTCTTTAAGCGGCTTTGTCTAGGAAAGGGTTGTTGATCCAATAAGGCCAAGGCCAAAGAAGGTCTCTATGTCTTGCTAAGACCTGGAAGACAAATATTGAAATATATTTTTAAATTACTAATTCTTAAATCTGAATTTAACTCAAGTTTCAATCATATCTTAAATTCAACCTATCTTTAAGATAAATTGACATCATCTCACAAAACAAATAAGGATCTCTACCTTTGTCACTTAGAAATGTGTGAGATGTTTATGACATAAAATAAATCAAATCCAACCAATTGAAGTAGCTAAACCAACTTGTAACTAAGTTGGTTAGCCCAAACTAAAATAAATTAAGATTTGTCCGTGCTTAGCAAATTTTCTGTTTAACTTAATTTTTTTATTTTTTTTAACTTAGTTTTTTCTAAAAATTTCTTTTTCACTTAATTCTGTTTCTAAAAATTTCTTTTTCACTTAACTCTTTTTTTAAAAAAAATTCTATTTAATACTTCTTCCTAAAATTTTTATTTCAAAATTTCTGTTTAACTTAATTTTTTTCTAAAATTTTTTACTCTTTTTTTTTAAAAATCTGTTTAACTCTTCTTCCAAAAATTTCTTTTTCAAAATTTCTATTTAACTTAAATTTTTTCAAAAAAAAACTTTTTTTAAAAAAATTCTGTCTAACTCTTCTTGCAAAAATTTCTTTATCAAAATTTCTGTTTAACTTAATTCTTCTTCCAAAAATTTCTTTTTCAAAATTTTTGTTTAACTTAATTTTTTAAACTCAAATTCTTTTCAAAATTTTTTTCCCAACTTTTTTAAATCTCTCTATCTCAATCGGTTATAATTGCTTTTAACTCAAACGTTGGCAAAACTCTCACTAAGGTCTAAAACCCAACTCAGGCACCGGAATCCTACTCAAGCGCCTGATCGCGAATCGTGGATTCTGGCGCGTGACTTCGTGCGCCTTCCTAAAATGCACCCCTATTTTTTTTGAAAACCAAGGGCGGAATCACTGACCAGGGTTCCCTAGTCAACTCAGGCGCCTGGTATTAAGGCGCCCTAAACCCAACTCAGGAGCCCGAGTTCTCTCTATATAAACTTCTGTTGGTGCCGGAAGCACCAGATCGAACCTGGGTTTTGATAATGGCAAAGAGTTCATAAGTTAAGGTTATATTGTGATCTAATGAATCTGTTAAGTGTGTAAAAAAAATTCTAGGTAAGCTAGGCACGAGGTCTTGGTTCGAGGAATTGGGCAATAAGTCCTGGTCGTGGACTGGGCACGAAGACCTGACCAAGGGTTGGGCAATAAGTCCTAGTCATGGACTCGGCACGAAGACCTGACTGAAGGTTGGGCAATAAGTCCTGGTCATGGACTGGGAACCGAAGACCTGACCAAGAGTTGGGCAATAAGTCTTGGGCGTGGACTGGGCGCCGAAGTCCTAATCCAGAAGATCGGGCAAAAGTTCAACCAGAGGAGCCGGTTGGCAAAAGGTAAATTCTCCTGAGAGGAGTAGGTGAGGACGCATTCCCCGGAAGAGGGAATATTAGGCATCAGTTCGACCTAGGGTTCCATTTTGGAAGCCCAAAGTCAGAACCAAGACATCGTAGGCTGTTATCTGTACTTAATTTATCTATTACTGTTGTTTTGGAACTAACCCTGGTTGCAGGAACAAAGGAAAGAGTTTTCTGCATCCCATGCGCCTGAGAGGACTCAGGTGCCCGAGAATACATGCACCTGTATTGATATAGGCTCCCTAGATGAGTGATTCCAGCAGTCTGTGAAGCTGAGCCTCCATGTCAGCAAGGGAGGCGCCCGTGAGCATACAGGCACCCTAGACATCCCAGGCGCCCTGGATGAAGGGATAAGTGCTGGCCGAGTCTGCGGATGAGGATGCGCGCGGATAGGCTACGTGGCAGGCGCCCTACATCACCAGGGACGCCCTAGACGTCTGTTTAGAAAGGGGTTCACCCCTTACTTCCATAGAACAAATTTTCCAACTCAAGCACTCAAGCGCTCAGTTCTGTTTTCTCCGTACTAGAGTTTCAAGCGCCAACAACGCTCCTGAATGACGACCTGCTGCTCCGATCTTCAAATCCTTTTCCGGTCATCGGTATTTCTTTTTAAGCGCTTAAATTTAATTCTGTATTCATGTTTCAACTATTGTAATATTTTTAGAAATATAGAATTGCCCAACGTAAACGGTCAAAGACCGTGGGCCTTGGAGTAGAAGCCGATCTAGACTCCGAACCAAGTAAAAGAAAGTGTGTTAGCATTGATTTAATTTTTCGCTGCGTAATATTCTTTTAATATCTGAAAGTTTTTATCAATATTCACCCCCTCTATCGATTCTAAATGATCCCACAACTTCCTCACGTGCGCCGAACAGAAACGACCAAGGTGCCCTAATCTGCCCTAATCCACTTCCTCTCCTCCCCTTTCTCTCGTTTTCTCTCTCGAACCCCTACCAAAACGAAACCAACAGCCCAGGATCTTCCTTCCTGGCTTTCGACTTGCCTAAAAAATGGTATATTCTAAATTCTACTCTTAATTTTCATTTTTTCTTTATTCTTACTATTACTTTGTTCTTGTCAAAATTAGTACACGTCGCATAGCCTAGACTAGACCTGCTACCCTACCCAGTACAGACCCTAGATTCACCTCCTTGTCTCATCAAGATCTCTTTTAGCAGACCACCTATATACCATTAGGTTGTCACTATCTTGATATGAATGTCTTTGAGACCTACTGCCCTATCACCATGGACGTTATCCATCACTACCACTTAGACCAGCTTGTATACTGCACTAATTTAAATGACCCTGTGTGCAGAATTTTATAATAACTTGGTCAAATTAGATGACACCCATTACTCTATCCGTGTCTAGCAGATTGATTTTATCATATCTCCTACACTATTCACCTAGCATTTTGAGTTACGCCCATCTGATTCTACTTTCTTATGCTATCCACCTAGGGATGGTCCTTTTGCTGATCCTTACTCCCCCATTACCCTAGACACCCTTTTTACATACTTCTTTGAGGGTGAGAGAGACCCCACCGTCTCCACTTTTAGCTCCATGCAGCTGCAGCCCCAGCACTACGCTCTTTATTGAGTTCTTCTTCATTGTGTTCTACCTATCACCACTAGGGATATCGCTGTGATGAGGGCTTTCCACACTTTCTTGATGTAAGCTTTTATTCATCATCTGGATAGACACATAGAACTTCTTATCTTTCATGCCATCACTTATGCATCCAACATCTCTAACCACAGGAGAGTGTGCACTCCATATTGCCACCTTCTGACTTTAATATTTGTACGTTTTGGATGCGATGTCCTTAGGGGGCAAGTCACCCGGATGACCGAAAGCAACAAAATAGGATTTAGGAACTTTTCCTTAGTTGGATTAGAGGTTAGTAATGACGAGGTCCTGGACTGGAAGCAGGGTAGGGGAGCGGGACAAGCCAATGATCAAGAGGATGAGGACACCCCACTTGCGGAGATCGAGGCCGCATTAGAGGAGGATCCACCTCAGTAGGATCGACCAACGCCTCCTCCACTCTCGACAGATCAGAGACTGACTCTCCTTGAGATAAAGGTTCACCGTCTCGGGACCCAGATCCAGATGTTTCGAGAGAAGTCGGACACCCGATATTCAGAGATGACCCAGACAGCAGCAGAGCGACTTGTTGAGCTTATGCAACTGCTTCAGTCCTAGCACTCAGGCCCCTCCTCTTAGATTCTGGTATTTTGATTCACCTAACTAGACTGTTTTTCTTGGTTGACTTGTGCTGACTATGGTTTGACTATCTTTGTATACCTAGATGTAGTTTTAATGCTATCTTGACTGACTATGGTTTATACTAGATCATGCTTTGTTTCAGTTTATTTAGATTATATTTAGCTTGGAATGTACTTAGTAAAGTAGGTTTTCTATTGTTTGTGTTTTTGGTTATTCATCTTGTTAGATTTTTAAGTTTAATTCTATTTTTAAAAGGGTTTCAAATATGTTATTTTAAATTTTCAAAACTTTATCTTCAAAACTTGATGTATTTTTTGAAATATAGTTTTTCTTTAAAACTACCCCCCTTCAAAACTATGGTTCTTCTTCGACACGGACTTAGCTTAGGCTTAACTCTAGTATGCATGCTCCTATAGCTTTAGCAGCCAGCATCTCATAAGCACATTAGGACTAACTTGATTGACAATCTAGACTGGGTTGAGATGCTTAGGACTGTTGCCCTACACTTGAGATGCTTTAATTCAGTGCATTGAAACAATTTGGGGGTACTATAAATACAATTCAAATTAATCAAGTCAAGTATTCTAGCTAACTTAGCTGATTTATGAAATACACTTGACTTGACTGAACCAAGTAAAAACTGCTATTCATTGCAATCAACAAGTAGCTAATAGGTCAGATAGGTGCCTAAAAGGATTTTTTTTCCAAAATGTGTTAATTTTTTTTCCATGCTTGGACTCAAAATGAAGTTGCCTAGGTTTGACTTGAACTTAAACATTATTTTTGTTGTTTCACTTAAACATAATCGCTCTGATACATATAATTTGTTTTAATACCTAGTCATTGAGTATGGTCTAATGCATGTCTTACCCTTATATTTTATGATTTTGATATATGGCAAAGGGGGAGAGAATGGAAAGAGTTCTAAAGTGATCAATAATTTTTATAATATTTTTTCAAAGTGTTAAAATATTTTTTTTCAAAGTGTTAAAAATGTTTCCTCAGTATTCTTTCATTCAAAAACTAAGTGCTTTATTCAAAATAATTAGAACCTATTTTTAAAAAAAAATTAGCATTTTGAAAACTAATGTCTACACTTAGTTTTAAAATGTGTTTTAAAGGCACTTAATTTTAAGTATTTCAAAAAATCTTAAAGTTTGTTTTAGTTATTTCAAAAACATACACTTAGTCTCTAAACCGCTTATATTTGAAAAAGACTTAGTTTTTTTTAAAAAAAATATTTTATCAAGTGGGAGATAACTGATTAAGGGGGAGATCTTAGGATAAAATCCTTTTTCCCTGTTTAAACCTATTTTTTGCTTAACTTTTGAACTAGGTTTCCATAATCAAAAAGGGGGAGATTGTTGGTGCCAGAAGTACCAGATCGAACCTTATTTTGATAAGTAGCAAAGGGTTCAAGTTAAGCTGATTTGTTTGTACTGATGAACTTGTGAAGCTACAAGAATGTCCTAGGTAAGTTAGGCAAGAAGTCTTGACCTGTAGGGTTGAGCAAGAAGTCCTGGTCGGGGATCGAGCAACGAAGACTTGGTGAGTGAAGCTGAGCATGAAGTCTTGGACCGGGAGATCGAGAAGAAGATTTTACTGAGCGGTGATTGCGAAAAGGAGTCGAGACGGGTCGAGGCCGAACGTCGTCGAGTTTCGGGTCCTCGGAGGCCGAGCAAAAGTCCAACTAGTGATTTCGGGTAGCAGCAGGTATACTCTCCTGAGAGGAGTTAGTGAGGACATGCTCCCCGAGGAGGGAATAGTAGGCATCGGTCCGACCTAGGGTTTCAGGTGAAAACTAAAAGTCAGGACCAATACAACACTGGCTGTAATCCATGCATACTTTAATTTTATTTATATAATTGTGGAACTAACCCTTGTTGCAACTGAAAAAGTTGAACTAGTTGGACTAGGGTACCTGAATGGGACTGAGGCACCTGAGAGCTGGCAGCGGGTGGCTGTGCTGGTGCAACAGTTAAGCTTACGTGGTGAGTGCTGAGTGGAGGAGCCACGTCGGCACTCAGGCACCTGAAAGGGACTAGGGCGCCTGAGCCAGGATAAAGTTTGACTGCGCAACAGATAGAATTTCTGCCCAAGACACTATGACTAGGGCGCCTGAATGGCCTTTCAGACGCCTAAATGACTAATATATAAAGGGGTCGAGAGCAGTACTTTACAACAACATTAACATTCTACGCATCTCCAAGCGAAGATTTTCAAGTCATTCAAAGGAGTCGGTATACTTGTTTCTTTTTTGCACACTTAAGTTTTGTAAACTGTACATTCTTCCGATCATTAGCGAATTGCCCAAAGTAACGATTAAGGATTGTGGGCCTTGTAGTAGGAGCCGGTCAAGACTCTGAAGCAAGTATAACCAACTTGCGTTAGCATCCTGTGATCTAATTTTCCACCGTCTCTTCCCCCACGCTTATTCTTATACTTCCGTTGTGTACTCGATTATTCAGAAATTCGAAGAATTTTCTTAAAGTGATATTCACCCCCCCCCCCCCTCCTAACGCTCTATTTCGATCCTACAGTTAAGATTTCCTATGGAGCAAGAACATAAAGGTAAAGGGAATAGCTATTCATATTGCATCAATAACCATCACAATGAAATCATAATCCTAGGACTACCTTCCCCAACTAGTTTCCCTCACACCACTCTATAGTTTACTTCTTCTCTCTCTCTAGCTCTTGTAGGATCGTCGAAAATAGAGAGAGAGGGGGGTGAATCTCAATCTTTTAAAATTCATTCTTTTCATTTTCAAAAGCAAAAATAAAATCAGAATAAAGTAGTAGAAAATCTTGCACACTTTTCTTTTACTTGGTTCGTAGCCTTCGGTGACTTCTACTCTAAGGCTCGCAATCCTCAATTGCTCTCGATGGGTAATATACTATAATCCATTCTCCAAAAATCTTTCAGAGAAAGCAATACTATACAAAATGTAAGGGGAATTAGTAACAACCTACTAACCCGCTTTGAATGTGCAAGTACAAGTATGGAAATGAAAACTAACATTGACACATAGAGTAGATCTTTACCACAGTGCGTCGATGAGCTTCCCGGCATCTTAGCAACAGAGCGTGAGTAGTTTGTCGATGTGGGAAGAGAGTAGAGCGAGTGGTTGCAAAAATCAATAGAGCACTGGTCTCGAGCTCCTTATATAGGCATGGTTCAGTTGACCGAACCTATAGGTCTGCTGAACGTCCTGTTTAGTCGACAGAACCCCGCGTCTTTCCTTGTATACGCTGCTCAACTGTGCTCAGCTGGTAGTAATAAATGTGATATGTTGACCAATCCTCCATATCAGTTGATGGATAAAACTTCTTTCTTCATCCCTTGCATACCAAATAAGAATCTGTTCATTGATCCTGATGATTAGCCGACAGATACATCCGAATATACTAAATCTGGCACAGTCTTGCTTGTTTAATCGACTGATCCACCTCTTCAATCGATTGAACGCTCAGTCAAGTTACTTTGACTGATTTGCATGAAAATGTTAGCACAATATAGATAACATGTAAATGATTATCCTTGCAAAACAGAGTTAGCACAAATATGAGTATAATATGCATGGGTAATAGACCGTAAGACCTGTCCTAATCTCAACTTAGAAACCTCTGTAGGTTTCTCTAGTTGGATCAGCATCTAAAGTTGTCCTATCAGGATACAATTTCACAACACTCTACTTCGGGAACTTAGATTTACTCACCTACCAAACATCTTGTCATCCAAACCTATTTAGAATTACTCTGCTCAGTGTTTGATTACCTGATCCACTAAGTCTTTCCTACAATACTAAATTAGCACAACAACAATAATAGTAAAGCAAAACAATGTTGATAAACTTATACTTAGATTTACCGCGCGGTCAACCGAACCAGTGGATTAAACTTGCTCGGAGTTCACTTCTCCAAGGCTTCTAAGGTTACCTACTTTAGGGTTACCATTGCCTAGCTTTACTCACTAGGACTTTTCATTGCTTGACTTCACTCACCAGGACTTCACCAACCTAGCTTCACTCATGAGGGCCCGATTTCACTCACCAGGACTTCCCTTGCCTAACTTCCAGTCAGGACTATCACTTGGTAGACTTATCACACTTTTGCCTAATCTTCAGTAAGGACTAGTCACTTGGTAGACTTATCACCCCCCCCTTGCCTAACCTATAGTTAGGACTAGTCATTTAGTAGACTTATCACCCGATTAGGTCAACCTTGACCAAACTCCAATAATCATATTGTTAAACAAACATCAAAACCCTAGAGGCTGATTGCACCAACAACTCTAACACTCCTTAGTTCACAAACACATCTAACTCTTGATAGTCTCGATAATTCACCTTGCAAATTCACTAGTGCTTGTCTCATCAGTCTTTGTGTATATAATAATCTTTTATATTACTTAACAACGATTCCATACACTTGCGGATAGCACACCAATGGTCAGCGGCCAATGGCCAGAGGGCCAAGCCACGGTAGTAACCAACGACGGCAAGGGCAGCGGTAACAAGGAGGAGCACCTCCATGTTGTGGGTGATGGCCAAGAGAAAGAGAGGGAGAGAAGATGAGAGGAGAATACCTATACCCCTTTTTAGGTTTTCTCTAAAACTAATTATTCAAGTATTCTTCTCATGAAGGGTGTATTTATACACCTCTATATGACTTGGGGAGTAAGTCATCTCCCAAACCCAATAAGCAAAACCATCCTCATCAATTACCATTAAGATTATGTTTGGTTTAAAACCAAACCGTATTGGTTTATAATTAAACTAAACCCTTTTGGTTCATTATTAAACCACCTTAATGAACCCATATTGCCTACAATAGCCATGGCATATCCATGCTTCTGTTGCGACAAATATCATTCCATATTTGCCTTTCCCGTTTGGTCTAACCTGACATTGTCTCTCTCTTGACTTTAGAATTCAATTCATAAACTCGTTTTAAGTTTCTAAGATAAACTCATAGTGGTATGACCTTATCGGTTCTCATTTATGTTGGTTGTTCATAATTAACCAATAATTATGGAATGATCATGAGTGGCACTTAGTAGTATATCGTGATCTCCAATTGATTGAAAAATCATAGTTAATTTTAGAACTACTTCTAAACCTTTCAGCGGTAATAGTTAGTTGTACCTTGTTCCTTTCATTCATCTTATACCCACTTGGTTTAGAATATGGTCTATGTGTCAGTTTTCATTAGACTGATTATGTTACACCTAGCCCAAGTAATACTTCCTCATCCTGTGAATTTAAATTACTGAAACATGTGTCCAAGAGTTCCGTATCGACATGCAATGTTTTGGCCAAAAACATCGAGTAATAATCTTGACAAGTGGGTCATAGGGTATACATCATCTTGCAAGTAGTGAATGTGGGGACCAGTGTCGTCGATAGAGGGGAGGGGGTGAATATCGACTCGTTAAAACTTTACAGAATCTCGTGGAAAACTCGTCTTCGAATGATCGTTCTAATCAAAGAGTTAGTAGCACAGCGGAAAACAAAAAGGAACGAAAATAAAAGGCAACACAGAATGCACACGAAATTTTTTAACTTGGTTCCCAACCCCCCAGGGTCAGTACGTCCAAGGCCTAAGCACGGGAAACACCCGTCCACTAATGGTCTCCTTTTTGGACTTTCTAGACTTTCCGGAGAAACCCGTCATACATTGCAAGATTTACAATAAAAAATATAGATAAAAATAAGTACAGAATGTAAATTCAAACCAAACAAAAGAGTCGAAGACTCAACTGATCTGGAACTCCGAAGTGTCGCGCACTTCCTCCCGGAGGTTCCTTGGTCGTAGAGCTTCGTCATTAGCATTTTTCTTCCGTTCAGAATGCTCAGAATGATTGTGGAATGGTTTTATTGGGTTGAGGGGTCGAAGCCCCTTTTATAGGCCTTTTACTGGGCGCCTGTCTTGAAGGAGACGCCTCAGTTGCCTTGGTCAAACTCCATCCTCGCGCCGAACTCGTAGCAGCAGATAAGGCTTTCATCCAGGGTGCTCTAGACCTCCAGGGCACTAAATGACTCAGGCGCCTGGTTCACTGGGGCACCCTGGTTGATGGGGGCGCCTAGTAGCCTGCTTTCCAGCCCTGTTGTGTGTTTGTTTGTCTGCTTTGTCTTCAATTTTAGGTACCTGCAAGATACATAAATACAAGGCAAACACATGTATATCCTTAGCCTTATGGGTTTGGTTTTGACTTCGGATTTCCTGCGAAACCCTAGGTCGAACAGACGCCTATGTTCCCATCCCGGGGAACGCGCCTTTCACCTACTCCTCTTAGGAGACGGTTGCCACCCGGCCCATCCGGTTGGACTTTTGCCCAGCTTTACTCACCAGGACTTTTGCCCAATCTCACGACCAGGACGTCGTGCCCAGTCCACGGCCAGGACTTATTGCCCAATTCCACAAACCAGGACTTTGGTGCCCAGCTCTCGGCTAGAACTTATTGCCAATTCCACGAACCAGGACTTCGTGCCCAAACCTCGGTCATGTCTTAGGTGCCCAGTCTACGGTCAGGACTTAGTGCCCAATTCTTCGAACCAAGACTTATTGCCTAGGTTAACTAGGACTTTTCTTCACTTTGATACTCCTTTTTGACTAACCCTTCCTTGTTCAATGTATCACTAACTTAAGCATATTGTTAAATATTGAAACACTTAGAGGAGGACATCACTGATGCTTCTTGCACCAACAGTGAATCCTTTGTTATCTATTCAAACACCTTTGGACACTTCGACCTATATCCAATCATCTCGGGTCTACACCTCCTCGGAGATGTTTGTTTAAGATGTTAAAGTATAAGTCTATGTTAGAATATTATAAATATAGCTAGAGATAATTTGATGTATCCTAATATATATTTTACCTAAAATATAAATTAGTTCTTAGAATAGAATACTGATTTATTTTCTAGAATAGAATTCTAATTATTTCTTAGAATAAGTCCTAACTTTGTATATAAATAGGGCTTATATCCTGTAATATTGGATAAAAGGAATTCTTTAACATGGTATCAGAGCGTAAGGTTTAAGTTTTTTTTTCCTTTACCCTAAAATTCTCTTTTGCTCTAAATCTTGGCATATCCGTTGCTTTTTTTCTCTCTCACAACATGTCCTGCTCATGATTTCTTTTTTTTCCCTCTCTCCACACGACGCTGTTGTTCTTCCTCACAACACTGCTGTTCTTCTCTCGCACGCCATGTCTTGTTCTCCGCAGTGTGCTTTCCTTTGTCGAAGTCCGAATGCTCCTTTGTCACGTGCGTATTCTGGCGCCTATTCCTGATGCTGACAACCACTCAACAACCCAAAACTGATCAATGGCTACCTCTGGCACTCTAAAGTCGGATATCTCAATCTTTACCAACCACGTCACTGCACCGCTCTCTTCCAAGCAGTTGGATGGTAAGAACTACTCCTCTTGGGCATCTCACATTGAGATTAGGCTTGTTGGACAAGGTTATGAGACACATCCCACCCAAACTGAAGAGGATGCTCAAGTTGTTGTTCGTCCTATGGAGAAAAAGATTGATGCTCAGTTGTGTTGTATTATCCGAGCCACAATTCATCCATCTCTTAGGGATGTCTTCCTCATTCACAAAACCTGCAAAGATGTTTGGACACAAGCTCAACAACTCTTACAAACACCTCTCGGTGACTCTATCAAGTTTGTGATGATCTCATGAACATCATGAGTGCCATTAGATTAAGGATTCTATGTTAACTTATTTGGGTTCAGTCTCTAGCCTTCTTTGTGACTTCAATGAACTGCTTCCACCTGTGGCTACTCCTGTTGTAGAGCTTGAAAATTAGAAGAAATTTTTTATGTCTCTAGCTTTATATGGTAGGCCCACAGATTATTCTCATGTTCATAATCAGATTCTAGACAACCCCACAGAAGCTACCATGGATAGTACCTAGGAGACACTCCTTCGTGTCCCTACTAAAGTCTTGACGTTAACTCATTTTGTTCCTGTTGACTCATCATCTTTGGTCTCTCGAAGCAACACTAGACCTCCACCCCGTAAGGGTGGCAAAGGACGTCCTTGGTTAATCACTACCACCGACAAGGACACACGATTGATAAATGTTGGAGTCCACATGGTCGACCCCCTCGTGTTGCTGAAATCATCTAGAGTTCTATCGCTTCTTCAGCTTCTACTTCACAGATGCCACCATATCCGACCCCACAACCTTCCTATGTTGATTTTTTGAAATGGTATAAGGATTGACAAGTTTCGAATTCGACTATTGTCGTAGCACACGCTGGTAATTCCTTTGCAGGTATATCACCATCTTCGGATCCTTGGTTTCTTGATTCTGGGGCCACCGATCATATCACTGGTAATAAATCTCTTATTTATTCTCTCAATATTTCCTATATTTATCCTTTATCATCATGGTAAATTGTGTTAGGATGTATACTAAAAGCCTTGCTTTCTGTATGGACATCTACATTTTGAAAGAGAATCACAAGATCACTGTTTGCATGTTTATATTAGTATGTGCATATTGTCTGATACTATACATTGTAGACAGAAGATCATGTTATCAGTTCCTTGTAGAGTATAAGTAGAGGCTCACAATCGAGATGGATTTGGACAATCCATCGGGATGGTTGTAGTATAATTTGGTATTGGTTTATCTTGACCATAGAATTACACTAGTGCACTTTATGTGCATTGAGCAAGATCGACATAGAGGTGATTTAATTTATATTGACTTTATAATTGAATCAGACCTCAGTTATTATGGAGTATATGCTCTTAATCCCGATATAATAACGTGCACATATACTTAATGGTTATTTTTTTGATTTACCAATGGGAGAAATTTATTCTGTTAAATTGATAGGCCCGTTAAGTTGGGAAATAATATTATTTACATGGTGTACCATTGATTATAGTCGAAAATCGTGTTCTGGTGAGTCAGGTTGATGATGCCCCCTTGATGAGCTCATAAAGTTCATCATGTTAAATCCTGCAGGTGGACTTGGTCCGACATGATGATAAAGATGAGTGGTTAATCAAGGAGTAGATGTTCATTAATTAAAATTGTCAGTAATTTAAATTAATCGACGGACATTCGATATCTTAAACACGGGGAGATACTTGTACTCATTATAAGTGGAGCTCGTATTTAAATATGGGGGTTGGCGAGGTAGTTCAATGAAGACCTTTAGTGGAATGGGTCTTCATTAATGGATCGGGCCTTGATTCATTAGGTGGCCAAGACCCAACTCCTCCTCATGATCCCTATTGTAGCCTATATATATCCCATGGTGTCATGAGACCAAGGCATCCAACACACATCCAACCCTAAGGCCTTTCTCTTCTCTCCCTCTCCTTCTCTCTCCTAGGGCAGTCGGCGGGTGTGGAAGAGAATTTTCTTCTCTTCCTCATTATTTCTTCTCTTCTCTTGTTTGTTGGCGCAAGGAAGAAGAGATTTCTTCTCTTCTCTTTTCCGGTTCAATCCAGAGAAGGAGAAGAAGGAAGTGGCGGTTGCAAGTGGAGTCGGCGGTGCAAGAGGCGCCGGCGGTGAGGGAAAAAGGTCGTGGCCGGTTAGGGTTTTGTGAAGAAGAGGATTGTTTTCTTCTTCATCATCTTCCTTTGCTTCCTCTCATCTGATACATTGTGGTCGGCACCCCTTGGTGGCTTGTGGTGGTCGGCGACGCAAAGGGAGGAGAAGTTTGTGGTGGCCGACAACAACCCTAGAAGTTAGGGTTGTTGGCACAAGGAAGAAGGAAGAAAAGGAGGTCATGCTCATGCCTTGGTGACTTCGTTTCTTGGAGGATCGTCGCCCACACGACGTCCAAGGAGGGGATAGGACACACAGTAGAAGATCGCGAGGTAAAACAGAGGTAAAACTCTTCTCTTTGGCTCTTTTTACCTTGATCTATCATCTCATGTGTTGATAATTAATTATCTTGTTATTAATTATTTGTTAATTAATTATGATGATTAATTATCGTGGACCCCGATGATGAACACAAAAATTGGCAATTCGCTCATCGTCTATTCTGCGGCTAATCGGTTGGACGAGATTGATTGCTAGAATAACTTGGTTGTTCAAGCGATCGCTCGAATCGGTTAGCATGATGATAAGACGGTCATTTTGGGAAATAAGTCTCCATTCGGATTAAAATTTTAATTCATGGACTTGGAGAGGTTTCCCATGCGCTACCCGGAATCCCCTTTGGCACAAAACCAACAATTGGTATCGGAGTCAAGGTTTTCGATTTTGTGTGTTTTGGATTCGGTTACTCTTTGCACTTTATCATTTATTTTATTTTGCCGGATAATAGTAGGATATGTTGGTGCAAGTTGCATTAGTGATGTCCTCCTCTAAGTGTTTCAATATTTGACAATATACTTAAGTCAGTGATACATTGAACAAGAGAAGGGTTAGTCAAGAAAGGTATAACAAAGTGAGCCAAAGTCCTAGTAAACCTAGGCACGAAGTCCTGATCATTGATTGGGCACGAAGACCTGGTGAGTAAAGCTGGGCACGAAGACCTGGTTCGAGGAATTGGGCACGAAGTCCTGGCCGAGGGTTGGGCACCGAAGACCTGGTTCGAGGAATTGGGCACGAAGACCTGGCCGAGGGTTGGGCACCGAAGTCCTGGACTTAGGGTTTGGGCATGAAGTCTTGGTCTGAGGGATTGAGCAATTTAGCTGAGCGATGACTAAGGACAGAAGTAGAGACGGGTTGAGGTTTGAACGTCTGGAGATCTGAGAGTATTGGAGGCTAAGCAAAAATCCACCCGAATGGACTGGGTGGCAACCGTCTCCTGAAAGGAGTAGGTGAAAGGCGTGTTCCCGGGGGTGGGAACGTGCGTCAGTTCAACCTAGGGTTTCGTGGAAATCCGAAGTCAGAACTAAGTCCTTAAGGTTAAGAATGTGTGTATATTTTGATGAATCGAATGGCGTGCTAGAGGGGGGGGGTGAATAGCACTTTATCGTTGAATTCTCTTCACCTACATTGTTAGTTGCGCAGCGGAAATACAAATAAAATAAATTAACAATAGAAAACAACTCTAACAACCTGATTTACTTGGTATCCATCCCGGATGGGTGACTAATCCAAGAATCCGTCAGTGGATCACTCCCTGGATAACCTCCGGCTAGCTCTGTCGCTCCTTCTGGGTGGAGAAACCTCACCACAACACCTTTTGAAGACCTGAGCACAAAGACTACTATCTTGCCTTTAACCAAGACAAGATTCGTCAAAAATCTCAGCCACCATGAAGTCTTCTTTAAATAGGACTCGGGCTGAAACCCTCGCCACCAGTCGACTGCTCCCTGGGCAGTCGACTGGTGCCACTGAAATTCGACCGTTGCACCCCAACGTTCGAATTCTCAGCCAACTCATCAGCCACCTACCAGTCGACTGCTCCCAGAGCAGTCGACTGGTCCCAAGCTGAAACCCTTCCCGAGTACATTTACTCCGCACTCGAACCCTCACAACTCGACTGACTCCTCCTTCGCAGCCTCGACTATTGCCTTCGCGCCCTCTTCATCCTCGGCTCCCGTCCCTCGGATGCACGCAAGCCTCCAGCTTGCCTCCATGCCATCCTTCACGCATGCCTCGAAGTCCGCGCCCATCAGCTCATCGTCCCTTCTCTCCAAGGTCCCTCGGATGCGCACGCAAGCTTCCAGCTTGCCTCCATGCCACCCTTCACCATACTGAGGGCATCCGGTCAAGTCCATATGTGTAACCTATACAACCTGCACACTCAACATACACATATAAGATCACAAGGGTAAACCTAACATAAACCCTTTGCCCAAACATCAAAACACTTGGTCACTCTGGACCACAGATTGCCTCAACAATCTCCCGCTTTTTGATGTTTGACAATACGTTTAAGTTAGGGAAAGCAAGACAGTAGTCAATAGCAAAAACATGGTAAACAATGCATATGCAATGCATGGATCCTATCCCAAGGCATCCTACACCTAACCCTCCGAGTTAGGAATTTTCACACCTAGCCCTCCAAGCTAGGACTTTTTCACACCTAACCCCCAAGTTAGGACTTTCTCACACCTAGCCCTCCAAGCTAGGACTTTTACAAACCTAACTCTCAAGTTAGGACTTTCTCACCAAAATGGGCTTTTTAAAGCTTCTCCCAAGCTCCCCCTACATTGGACTTACAAAGACTTTTTAAGAACCTCTCCAAGGTTCCTCTTACGCCAAGAATGGAGCAACCATGCTCCCCCTAAATCTCAGCTCCCCCTAAACCTAGGGTTTCTAGCAAAGGTATGTTTGGTTTTCCAACTTAAACCCAAACTTCTCCCCCTTTGCCTAACATCAAAAAGACCCCAATAATATCCTAATTATTGGTTCTTTGAATACCTAATGATCATAAACAATGTGTACGAGCCTCCCATACACTTGTTTTCCATTATTTGAACCTAAGTCAGCTGCTGGATACCCACACCAGCCCTGACCAGTCGACTGCCCCTGTTGGCAGTCGGCTGATACTCTGAAATTCAGTTTTTTAGGCCACATTCAGAAATGCACCAGAAATTCCACAATTCTCCAACAATTCTCAAATTTCATGGAGAACTTTGTGGTACCCATACCTACTTGGGAAAAATACATTCCACAATGTATCTATCACGGTTCTCAAGTTGGACATAAAATCCAAAAATTTCCAATGAAAATTAAGACAAACAAGGAGACAACCTCCCCCTTAACCTATGCCTTCTCTTATTTTTCATTTTTCTTAGGTGAAGTTCTACCCAACTTAACACCCTAACACCAAGTTAGGTTCTACCCAACCTAACAACCAAGTTCTTCTCCCTTGGCCACCATTAAAGAATTGCCCCCAAGCAACCTTATCCCTAGTGCCAACAAGAACTCAACACAACCTTAAACACTCTAAGAGTTTGCAAGCACACTTGCTAGGATATACCCTATCCTAGAAAAATATGATTTCATGAAAATGTCAAGTGTGCTTAACTTTTGGTACAATTCCTAATTTCCTCAAAAGATTGACATTTCGTATCAATTTGTAAATGTATCTCTAATTCCATGTGTTTGTCAAAGCTAACCATCATAATTCGACACATGAAATTGTCCTCAATTCATTTCTTTATCCATATCCTTAATATGATGAAAGTTTTCCCCTTTTTATCTCTAAATCCTAGATAAACATGAGAAACTTATCAAACTTCCTTGAATTTTCCATATGACCTCATTTCACCATTAACCCATGAGGCAAACCTTAACTCAAGGAATATAATCAATGATCTTAATTTTAAGGTCAGGCTCTATCATCCAATACCCTTTTTCTACCTAACCTTAATGGACCAGTCGACTGCCCAAATGGCAGTCGACTGCAAAAGCTTACAGAGAGTTTCTGGGCTTGAGACCAGTCGACTGCCCCTGGGGCAGTCGACTAATACATGATTTTCAAGTTTTTCAGCCCAATTTCAGTAATCCCTAAATAATTCTACAAATCTCCAAAAATTATGAAATTTTGTGGGGAGATTTGTAGAGCCAATGTATACTTGGGAAAAATACGTTTTTAAACAAATGTACTCCGGATCCCAAGATTGACATGAAACTCAACTTTCTCTAAAATGTGTCATTTAAACTCATCCCAAAAGTTCTAATTTCGACTTCTCTTTAATGTATCCGCTTATCCTTAATCATAAGTCATTTCTATTCTTAAATTATATGGTATTCACACATTTAAGCTCAATTTTCTCGAATATAACTTTATTTTCACCACGCTCTCCCTAAAACTCTATTTAATGTGCCAAAACCTAGGATTAAGACTTAGCCAAGTCTTCCAACCCTTTTTGGCATAATTCACTTAATTTCCTAAGAGAGAAACTCTTGACATCCATTTACCATGGACCCCAAAGGCTTCTAGAGCTCCCCCTTGAGCTCTTAGCCCTAGCCACCTCCCTAGGTGACTCAATCCACACTAAGCTACACCGGTGTGCCCCCGGTGACTCTTGGCCTTCAAAATGGGCCATCTTAACCTTGGACACCTTGTCCTTGGTTAAGTCACCCTTTCTACCTTTTGATGACACCCACTTGCCATCCTTGGACTTACCCTCCTTGCCATGATCATATGCCTTCCCATCATATTTCTTTCCATCTACCTTGGAGGTCTTAGACCGGTATCCCAAACCCGATCTATCATAGTTGGGTTTTAAACTACCCAACACCATGTCTAAGCCCTTAGATCCAATCGTGAATCTTTCTAGGGCCTTTTCTAATGTATCAAGCCTTGCCTTCAAGGCTTGATTTTCCCTTGCCAAGTCCCTAACCTTAGTTTCCATATGTCCACCTTGGACATTCCTAGACCTACCCTCCTTTCTAGGCACATTCCTGTTGGATCGAGAGAATACGATAGAGGGGGGATGAATATCGTAAAACGTTTCAGATTCGAGATTAAGAGAATTAGCAGCGGAAATTTAAAACACAACGCAAAGAACTCAAGCGATTTACTTGGTTCGGAGTCGCGGTCGGCTCCTAGTCCAAGGCCCATGGTCGTTGACCATTTACTGCGGGCAATTCTATATGTGCGCAAAAAGGTTTACAGACAGATATTACAGTTGAAGTACAGTAAATTTAAAAAGTCAGCTCTTTGTTACCGACGCCCGGTGTGGATTGTATTTTGGAGCAGAGGGACGTCATCGACGCTTGTATCTCGAGTTGGGAGGTTTCCGGGGCAGAGCGCTTGAGTAGAAGAGCGTATTGGCGTTTGAAGAAGTGATGATGAAGCCTCAGGGGTCGAGCCCCTTTTATAGCAGGTCTGGGGGCGCCCGGGACGTTGGGGGCGCCCTCCACGTGTCCTCCGATCCGTAACTCTCTCGGTCAGCTCTAATCCCTCCAAAATTGAGATCGAGCTTTGAAGGGGGTGCCCGGGAAGCAGGGGGCGCCCGGGTTGACTCAGTCTGCTGGCTTCTTGCTGGCCTGAACCTTATCTGCCTCGTTGGCTTGGACCCAGGGAGCCCGGAGCATCCGGGGCGCCCGGGAGCATGGGGGCGCCCTGCCCAGTGAACTGCCGAAGCACATGTTTGCTTAACTTGTTTTGCCTTGACCTTGGGGGCGCCTGGGACACTGGGGGCCCCCTACTCAGCTGTTGCCTCTCTCCTTTGGTTCGTTATGAGCTGCATAAACTCATTCCTTCGGTCCTGCATCCAGGGTTAGTCCAAAACAACACAAAGCAATCAAGTATTAGGTTTATACAGAATTAGCTGTCTTGGTTCTGACTTTGGGTCTCCAAAATAGAACCCTAGGTCGAACCGGCGCCTACTGTTCCCTCGACGGGGAACGCGTCCTCACCTACTCCTCTCAGGAGAGTTTACCTTTTGCCAACCGACTCCTCCGGTTAGACTTTTGCCTAGCAGTCCTTCGCTAGGTCTTAGATACCAAGCTGTCCTTCGCCCGGTGCCTAGCAGTCCTTCGCTAGGGCTTCGTATCCTGGCAGTCCTTCGCTAGGTGCCTAGCAGTCCTTCGCTAGGGCTTCGTATCCTGGCAGTCCTTCGCCAGGTGCCTAGCAGTCGAGCAAAGTTCCAAGCAGTCCTTCGCCTGGTGCCTAGCAGTGCTTCGCCAGGTGCCTAGCAGCCCTTCGCTAGGACTTTGTTTCCTTGCAGTCCTTCGCCAGGTGCCTAGCAGCCCTTCGCTAGGACTTTTCCTGCACACTTGAGTAACATTGTTAGATCACCGATAATACTTAACTTTGAACCCTTTGCCAATATCAAAACAAGGTTCGATATGGTGCTTCCTGCACCAACAATTCCTTCCCTTCTTGGAATTAGTGCCTTGATCCTTGGGTCCTAAGGTTCTAAATTGATCATGATGCATGCTTTTCTTAGGGTTATGATCTACCTTGTTAGCTCTAGTCCTATCATTGTATCTAAATCCAAAATTATGCACCATTAAGTATTTTTCATGAGTTTTAGCATGCATGAATGGATACTTAACATGATTTTTAAAATGCAAGGAAGAACTTGAAATTGAATTACTTTTTGACCTAGGGTTAGGAATTACCTCCCTTACCCTTGTAGCCCCTCCTTGTTGTGATCTTTGCTTCCTCCTTTCTTCTTTCTCCCATCTCCTCAAGTGTCCCATTTTCTTGAGCTCTTTACTCCTTGGGCACTTAGTGTGGTAGTGCCCTAGTTCACCACACGTAAAGCATCGGATCTTCTTCCTTTTAGCTTGGGCTTCTTCACTCCTACGCTTCATGTTAGATTTAAATGGAATTGAAATGAGTGTAGATTGTACCTCCTTTTTCTTACCAATTGGACACTTATCCTTGTAGTGCCCCTTTTTGTTGCAACCAAAACATGTAATATGGTCCTTGGTCTTGGCTTTGGTGGAGGTAAAGGCTAGGCTGACTTCTTCTTCAACCTTGGATGAGGTAGATGCTTCCTCTTGTTCCGGCATAGAAGTGGGTCTCTCCTCCCCCTCAATCCTTGAGGTGGTGACCTCTTCCTCTTCTTCTCTTGAGGAGATTGATGATCTTTGTAACGCCCGCTTTTTTTTTTTCCTAAAGCGGCGTTACGCTGACATACTTAAGGCATGTAACATCATATTGCAGTGGAATAACTTAAACCTTACATATACATGCCCCTACTACCATCCCTCATACAATGACATGGAACTTAACATATGAACGTCATACTTAACATCATATCATAACATGCTTAACATCATACCATAAGGTTCATATCATATCATACTTGACATCTTATCGTAAAGTTCCATAAGTCACTAGTCGAGCATATAGGTAGCAAAAATAAAGTTCTTAGCATAAACGGTTAACACATTCGATTTCATGGGCCAAGTCACCATCACACACATATTTCAGGCCCTCCTGCTGCTTCCTCGTTATCCCCTTGCATGATCTGCGGTATAAGGAAAGAAGACTATAAGCACACAGGCTTAGTAAGACTCTTTCCTACTCACTAAAACATTCATCGTTCATCATCTCATAATGAGCACATGAACTTTAACATACTTAGTGCTCTACTTAAAACATAACATCTTAAATCACTTTAGCATGGCATGCACATAAACATGGTAAACCTTCTAAGCATGGCATAATTCATGGCATAAATCATAAACATAGTAGCATGGTGTAGCGACCCGCCTTCTTACTGCCTTAGACGGATCGTTACATTTCTCTCTACTTCTCAACTCTTATACATGACTAAAGAAAATTGCGGAAATCTTGTTTTTTTTTTCTTTTAAATTCTGCTAACAATTATATTCTAACTTAAGCAATCATGTATAATAATACCATGCCATACTTTCTTCTCAAATCCCATAGCTAATACCTGTTGAAAACAGCCTTACCCTTCTTAAACTGCCTGTACCAGTCGACTGGTGATGTGGCAGTCGACTGGTACGCCTGTAATCAGTTTTACAGGTTTCGGCCCTTGCTTTCCAAGTCCACCATTTCTTCAATTTCGAGCCATATCAAACTACGACATCATTTCTATACTCTATATCAGTTTCCTAAACAATTTAGCCAATCAAACGAATCCATAAACTTGAATTTAGGACTTTTATGGAAGAAAATAAACTAAACAAGTTTATATAAACTTTAACAATAGAGTTTGTACCAATCTTGACTTCTATGAATTTATAACACCAAATACATGTTCTACGACCTTGCTAAAGCATTATGAAATGTGATTGCAACTTTTCTAAACATTTTTAAGCAATAAAACTCGATTCAAAAGGAAAATTGATACTATCTTGGCACAAACACCTTTTTCTCTAACAAAGTATCAATATTTCTAACTACTCACACTTTTACTCATCCAATGCAATCATGGGGATATATATGCTAAAGGAAATGACATGGAATCTTTACTCTAAGGAATTGAGCATATAAAACTATCCATAACTTAAATATTCGCTAAACTCCATAAAGCAAGAACATGAAATTCAAATGAACTATAACATTATGAATTAATAACTAAATTGTCTTGCGCCAAAGATCTCTCCATAATCAGCCACCACACACACTCTACTCAGCACCGCCTCGTCGTCTTCCTTCAGAATTGCTTGCCCTTACCTTTATCTGCAATAAGAGGAAATGCATCTATAAGCGAAAAGCTTAGTAAGTACTATCTAGCTCACAAAAACTCGAAATATGCAAACATGCTTCTAGATCAAACTGAACATCATATGAGATACTAATATGCTTGAAAGAAAACTAAGAACATGTATAACTCAAAACATGCATACTCAAGCAATAATAAATCTCAATTTACTTTTCTTGGCTCAACTTGACACTTTAGCTATTCTTTAACTTTTTGAAAACTTTCTTAAACTTTCGAAAACTTTGCTAAAGCATATACTTGAAAATAATAATCACTTGGATCCACTGAAGACGTAAGTACCATCTGATATGCGCGTTCCCTAAAAGGTTGGGGTAGCGAGCCACCAATCCTAATAGAGCAGACCTTGGTCTACCAGGGCCAAGACCTTGGAATTGGACACCTGGATTTCTTTAACGACGCCCTTGGACACCGGGTACTGGTCTTATAAAATAAAATAGCTTTTCTTTCTTTTCTTTCTTATCTGTAAATGCCTTGGCATTTTCTGGAGCACCTTGCGTGCTAAAATCCCTAAGTCTTGACTTTTGGGGATTTCTTAAGGCCTTGGCCTTTTCTTTTCTTATCTTTATCTTTTCTTTTCTTTTCTCATAGCTTTTCTTGGACCCTAAACTCACATAGGGTATTAATCAACATATATAAGCATATAACGAACTAATATCACATGCAAAAACTCAAACAAAAAGGAAATATCTCTTTTAAATACTTTTAAAGGAAATTCTCGCGGAAAAACCGCCTCTTACTGCAGGTGAGCAGTACTTACATTGATATCTTGGACTTACAACCAAGATTAATGTCTAGAGCTCGGAAGAAACTTGAGATCTCGGAGAATTCTTCGCGCCTACGCGTTCCTCTCGTCGCGGGGATCCCGAATATAGGATTATCTCTTGGAGAAGAGTCTTGGCCGGCCCTCTTGGGCTTGGTGTGGTGTCGCCCAAGAGAGGAGAGGGAAGGGAGGGGTCGGCGCAGGTTAGGGGAAGGAGAGGGTTTGAGAGAAAATAAAACTTCTCTCTTTAATTACCTATTTATACTTATGGGGCGGATCAACCTAACTACAGCTTAAATATCCTTCTCTCCATCCTTTGTTGTGCTGATACCCCTAGCCCGGCTGGTTGCGCGCGCTTGCTGTTTCGTGGTGGTCGCGGGTTCGATCCACCCGCTGCACTTAATTGGTTTTTTCCATTTTTGGCTTTTTCCTTTTTCTTTTTCTTTTTCCAAAAATACCAAACGGACTCGGAAAATTCCATAAAAATACTCTAAAAATTCCTAAAAATATCTAGAATATTTCTAAACCATTTCTAAATAATTCTAAGGACTTTAAGAACTAAAAATGGAAATTTTGGGGTGTTACAATCCCCCATACCTTATAAAAAGTTCGTCCTCGAACTTAGAATAACTCTGGATATCGTTCTCTTATGCTGTCCTCACGTTCCCAAGTAGCCTCTTCATGCTTCTGATTCTGCCAGATGACCTTCACTAGTGGCACTTCTTTGTTTCTTAATCTTTTAACTGTTTTGTCCACTATCTGTGTCGGTCTGCTCTCATAGCTAAGATCTTCTTGGATCTGTACTGACTGAGGCTGAATCACTTGGCTAGGGTCGTGAATACACTTCTTCAGCATAGAGACATGAAATGTACTGTGGATAGCTGACATATCCTCTGGTAAGTCCAACTCATATGCTACCTTACCAACCCTCCTTATGATTTTGTAGGGTCCTATGTAGCGAGGACTTAGCTTGCCCTTTTTGCCGAATCTCACCACTCCCTTCAAGGGAGCGACCTTGAGAAATACTGAATCTCCAACTTGGAATTCAAGTGGCCTACGGCGTGTGTCAGCATAACTTTTCTGTCTACTCTGGGCAGTCTCAATCCTCTGGCGGATCGTCTGGATAGCCTGAGTGGTCTCATCTATAAGCTCAGTCTGGCTGCCTAGTTCTGACTCCATCTCTTTCTTCTCACCAGCTTCTTGCCAACATATGGGTGATCTGCATTTCCTGCCATACAATTCCTCATAAGGTGCCATCCTGATGGTGGCCTGATAGCTATTGTTGTAGGCAAACTCAGCTAAGCACAGAAATTTGCACCAACTGCCTTTAAAGTCCAATGCACAAGCCCTGAGCATGTCTTCTAAAATCTGATTTACTCTCTCTGTTTGTCCATCTGTCTGGGGATGGAAAGCTGTGCTGAACTGAAGTCTGGTGCCTAGGGCGTCCTGAACACACTTCCAAAAATGGGAGATGAACCGCCCATCTCTGTCAGAAACGATCGACTTCGGAACTCCGTGAAGCCTGATCACTTCTTTCACGTACAGCTGTGCTAACCGCTCTACCGAATGCGATAACTTGATGGCTAGGAAGTGGGCAGACTTGGTCAGTCTGTCCACTATCACCCAAATTGCATCGTGTCCATGGGTGGTTCTTGGAAGACCTGTGATAAAGTCCATGGATATTTCTTCCCACTTCCACTCTGGAATGGGAAGTGGCTGTAGAACTCCTCCTGGTCTCTGGTGTTCTGCTTTGACCCTCTGGCAGGTCAAGTAGGTACTGATATATCTGGCCACATCTCGCTTGAGTCCAGACCACCAGAATCTTTTCTTTAAATCTTGATACATCTTG
>JAGFNQ010004026.1:532663-610702 GCA_024364735.1 Boesenbergia rotunda | reverse complement strand
GCGAATTTGTTACAAAGTTCTAGGTTTGGAAACCTAGGGTCGGGACTGGGCTCGTTACCGGGGTTCGACTGAACTGCTCGCCGTTTTCTAGTTGAGAAGAAAGTAAGCAAATTGAGAATAAGAACTTAGATTATAGAAAGAGGCATGATTGACTTAGAATTTGCAATTAAGGGAAGAAAAATAACAAAAATTAAGTACCCAAAGTAAATTTCATACCTTGGAGGCATGGTTGAGGCAAGGGAAGCTTTAGGGTTCACTTGATCCACAAGAATGAGGCAAGGGAAAGAAGAAGTGTAAGATGTGGTGTGGGAGGAGAAGGAGACTCGGGTCCCTTTTATAGGGGTTTGATGGGGGGGCGCCCGGGAGGTTCCGGGCGCCCTCAACAGGTCACGGGCTGCCTAGGGCAGTGAAAAAGTTCTATGGGGGCGCCCGACGGGTCACGGGCGCCCTGATCAAGGCAGGTCAACTGCAGCTTTTGCTGCTTTGACTGGCGTGGACGACAGGTTTGTCGATGGGGGCGCCCGACAGGTCACGGGCGCCCTGGTGAAAGGTAGTTGATTGCAGCCTTTTGGCTGCTTTAATCAGCGTGGGGGACAGAAGCGTATAGGGGCGCCCGACGGGTCACGGGCGCCCTTGTCAATTCGATCAAATGCAGCTTTTGCTGCTTTGACTGGAGCAAGTACGTTGTCAGTGTTGTCGGGGGCGCCTGACAGGTTACGGGCGCCCTTATGGACTGCTTTCAGCAGCCTTTTGACTGTGTGCATTTGGGGGCGCCTGGAACGGTCAGGGCGCCCTAGGTAGCAGCCTTTTGACTGTTTTGACCAGGTTTGACTGTTTGACTTCGTTTGACTGTGTTTGACCATGTTTGACTATGTTAATCATAGTTTGACTATGTTAACCACAGTTTGACCATGATTATGAAAGCACAATAAGGTGGTTTAATTTGAGCTTAATTTTCCTGTCTCACTGAATCTAGGGTTTTCAAACACGTTAACCTAAAGGTTTTTGTGAGACAGGTTTGAGAGTAGAAATTAGTTTTGAAAAGGAATTTCAATTTATTTTCAAAAAAGTTCTTTGTTTTTGAAAACAGATTTTTAACCAAATAAGTTTAGAAATTTTGAAAAATAGATTAAGTGATTTTTGAAAAAGAAATAAGTTTAAGAAGTAGAAATTTTGAAAACAGATTAAGAGTTTTTCGAAAAAGAGATAGGTTTGAAAATAGATTAGAATCTATAATTATTTGAACTTTGAGTTAGATTCGAATTTGACAAAAGATAATTTGAATTTGAATTTCAGAAATTGGCTTCCAGGTCTTGGCGAGGCACTAGGCCTTCTTTGGCCGTAGCCTTATGGGATCATCCACCCTTTCCTTGACAAAGCCTTTTAATGAAATTTCATTTTCAAATTAAATTGTCATTTTCTGGTCTAACTAGCTTGGGTCTTGGATCGGTAGCTTCGGCTGGTTTCACCAGTCTAAAGAGACCAAGTAGACTTGATCTTATTAGAGTTGGTTTCCCCAACGTACTATCATCTCACCTCCTCCCAATACTATGTTTTCAAGTTTCAAGTAATTTAGTCCTTAAATCTAAGTATTCCTTAGATCTAAGCATGACAATTTGCAAAAAAAAATTAAATAAACAAACAAACAATCAATTAAAAAAAATTATCTAATTATAAAAATTGTTTTGATTTTGGCTCCCCCTGGACTAAAGCCTCTGTATGGGTTAGGCAAGATGTGAATCTTGTCCTTGGGAATCCAAAATTGATTTAAACCAGTTGGTTTAGTCAGGCACAGTTTTGGCACCCATGCCTGAACCTTAGGTCTTGACTGGTTCAGTACAGCAAAGTAAGATCTTTGCCGAGATTTGGTTCTATAGCCAAGTCCGGATCGGTTTAGAACAGACTTCTGTTTTCCCAGAATCATATCAAGATTCTTGGAACCAGAAGTGAATCGTTCTAAAGCTGTTCTTAAGTCCTTAACTTGAGTTTTCAGGGAGGAATTCTCTGATTCAAGATTTTCAACTTGATCAGGGGTTCCTTCCTGAAGTTTCTCAGTTAAGGATTTAGAATCAGCTCCCTCTTTCAGGAGTTTTACTTCCTGTCGGAGGGACTCGATTCAGAGTTTGGCTTTCGCCAAATCTCGGGATAGATAGGAAATAAGCGAATTCAATTGCAATTTTGAAAAACTCGTTACCCTTATTTCGCCGTCGTCGGAGAATGTCAGCTTGCCGTCGTCCCGGTCCGAGTCTGAGTCAGTCTCGATTTGATCCGAAGCGGTCAGGGCTAGAAGATTGGACTGGGGTGCTTCTTCTTCTTCTTCTGAGGAAGACTCGTCCCAGGTTGCTTGGAGTGCCTTCTTCTTTCTGGTCTTTTTGGACTCCTTTAGACTTGGACATTCAGTCTTGTAGTGGCCCTTCTTCTTGCATTCGTAGCAGGTTACGTTGGGCTTTTGTTTGTCAGTTGCCGGTTCAGCTTGTCCGTCCTTTCTTCGGCTTATTCTCCGTGTGTTGGTTTGGTTCTTCAACTTTTTGTAGTAGCTTCGAGCTAGCCGGACCAGTTCAGATTGATCTTCTTCTTGATCTTCTGTTTCTGAATCTGAGGTAGATTCAGGTTCAACTTGAGTTTTCTTCTTGGTCGTCTTTCCTGTTTTCCCTGCAAAGAAAGCTATACTTTTCTCGACCAAATTGCAGTTAGTCTGTTCATGCAGCTCAAGTTCAGAAAATAACTCATCTAACTTAATTTTTGAAAGATCCCTAGAGACCTTGTATGCATCTACCATAGATGCCCACAAGGTGGTCCTAGGGAACGCGTTTAGGGCATACCTTATTAGATCACGGTTTTGAACCTGGTGACCTATTGCGTGAAGCCCGTTCATCAGTTCCTGGATTTTGGCGTGGAGCTGGGCTGCTGTCTCGTTATCTGCCATCTTGATTGTGAAGAGCTTGTTTAGTAGCAGGTCCCGTTTGCTGATCCTTGTATCTGAAGTTCCTTCGTGGAGCTCGATCAGTTTAGCCCATAGCTCCTTGACACTGTTGAATGGGCCTACGCAGTTCAGCTCCTCTTTTGTCAGTCCGCATTGGAGGGTCTGAGTTGCTTTGGCGTCAGCTTCAATCTTACGTTTGAGGGTAGTGTCCCACTCTGAGTAGTTTTGTGGTACGCCATCAGCATTAGTGGGAATCATCAGTCCAGACTGGATGATTATCCACATATCCACCTGAGTTTTCAGGTGGACCTCCATTCGACTTTTCCAGTAAGGAAAGTCTTCTCCACTGAAAAGTGGAGGTCTGGCGGTGCTAAAGCCTTCTTGGATGGCCATTTGTTCTGAAATAGCAAACAACAAAAAAAACAAGAATATTCCAAGACTTGGTCTTGGATTAGTAGTGCGGGAAGAAAAGAAATAAAAACAATTTCAAGGGGTGTTGCACCAACCTTGAAAGAAAAATTCGAACGAAAATTTAAAAAAAAATTGAGAGAGAAAAACGAAAGAAATCCGAAAAATTTTCAAACTGGTGGTTGCACCAAGTTTGAATTCCCCGCTCTGATACCACTTGTTGGATCGAGAGATGCGATAGAGGGGGGGGTGAATGTCGTAAATCGTTCGGATTTAAAAAGAGCGGGTGCGCAGCGGAAATAAAAGAAAAACAGAACAATGCAAACACAGTCGGTTTACTTGGTTCGGAGCCTGGGTCGACTCCTACTCCAAGGCCCACGGTCGTTGACCGTTTTCTGCGGGCAATTCTATAAGTTCGTAAATGTTTACAAGAAAGATTATAACAAGAACAGTTTAGTAAACTTTAAATACAGCTCTTTGTTACCGACGTCCGGTGTAGATCGATGTTTCGGAGCAGCGGGACGTCGTCAGCTCGAGTTGGAAGATTTCTGGAGCGTGTCGCGGAAGCAGAAGAGCGCAGAAGCGTCGAAGCAATTGATGCTCTGAAGAAGGAGGTCGAGGGCCCTTTATATAGGGCCTGGGGGCGCCCTGGTCGACGGGGGCGCCCCCCCACGTGGCAGCAGATCCACAAGAGGCGCGGTCGTCGACTTATCCCTTAATCCTCGGGATAAGGCTTTGACTGGGGCACCCTGGACGCTGGGGGTGCCCTGGTTGACCCGGTCAAACCTTATCTGCAGCGCTGAGCTCTCCTCGGTAAGGCTGGGGGCGCCCTGTGCGCTGGGGGCGCCCGGGACAGCGGGGGCGCCCTGGGTGCGCAGTGCAGACGTGGCAGCAGCTTAACTTCTCCAGTTGGTTTGCCATGGGGGCGCCCGGGACAACGGGGGCGCCCTCAGAATGTACTGTCGAGGTTCTTCTGGTTGTGTTGTGTTTTGTGTTCACCTTGGGGGTGCCCGGGACACTCCGGGCGCCCTGGTCAGCGATCGCCTCTTTCCTTTGAGGCATTCTGAGCTGCAGACACACGTTCCTTTGGTCCTGCATCCAGGGTTAGTCCAAAACACAATAAACCAATAACATAATGAATTATACAGCCTTGGCTGTCTTGGTTCTGACTTTGGTCTCCAAAATGGAGCCCTAGGTCGAACCGACGCCTAATGTTCCCTCAAGGGGAACGCGTCCTCACCTACTCCTCTCGGGAGAATTTACCTGGTGCCAACCGGATCCTCCAGTTGGACTTTTGCCCGGCAGTCCTTCGCCAGGTCTTGAGTTGCCAAGCTGCCCTTCGCTTGGTGCCTAGCAGCCCTTCGCTAGGTCTTTTCTTCTGGCAGCCCTTCGCCAGTGCCTAGCATTCCTTCGCTAGGACTTGTCCATTCTGGCAGTCCTTCGCCAGAGCCTAGCAGTCCTTTGCTAGGGCTTTTCCTGTCTGGCAGTCCTTCGCCAGTGCCTAGCATTCCTTCACTAGGGCTTTTCCTGTCTGGCAGTCCTTCGCCAGTGCCTAGCATTCCTTCGCTAGGGCTTTTCCTGTACACTCAAGAAATTTGTTAAACAACAAGTAACCCTTAACTTTTGAACCCTTTTGCCAATATCAAAACACAGGTTTGACTTGGGTGCATTCTGCACCAACAGTTAGGATTTTCTCACACCTAGCCCTCCAAGCTAGGACTTTTACAAACCTAACTCTCAAGTTAGGACTTTCTCACCAAAATGGGCTTTTTAAAGCTTCTCCCAAGCTCCCCCTACATTGGACTTACAAAGACTTTTTAAGAACCTCTCCAAGGTTCCTCTTACGCCAAGAATGGAGCAACCATGCTCCCCCTAAATCTCAGCTCCCCCTAAACCTAGGGTTTCTAGCAAAGGTATGTTTGGTTTTCTAACTTAAACCCAAACTTCTCCCCCTTTGCCTGACATCAAAAAGACCCCAATAATATCCTAATTATTGGTTCTTTGAATACCTAATGATCATAAACAATGTGTACGAGCCTCCCATACACTTGTTTTCCATTATTTGAACCTAAGTCAGCTGCTGGATACCCACACCAGCCCTGACCAGTCGACTGCCCCTGTTGGCAGTCGGCTGATACTCTGAAATTCAGTTTTTTAGGCCACATTCAGAAATGCACGAGAAATTCCACAATTCTCCAACAATTCTCAAATTTCATGGAGAACTTTGTGGTACCCATACCTACTTGGGAAAAATACATTCCACAATGTATCTATCACGGTTCCCAAGTTGGACATAAAATCCAAAAATTTCCAATGAAAATTAAGGCAAACAAGGAGACAACCTCCCCCTTAACCTATGCCTTCTCTTATTTTTCATTTTTCTTAGGTGAAGTTCTACCCAACTTAACACCCTAACACCAAGTTAGGTTCTACCCAACCTAACAACCAAGTTCTTCTCCCTTGGCCACCATTAAAGAATTGCCCCCAAGCAACCTTATCCCTAGTGCCAACAAGAACTCAACACAACCTTAAACACTCTAAGAGTTTGCAAGCACACTTGCTAGGATATACCCTATCCTAGAAAAATATGATTTCATGAAAATGTCAAGTGTGCTTAACTTTTGGTACAATTCCTAATTTCCTCAAAAGATTGACATTTCGTATCAATTTGTAAATGTATCTCTAATTCCATGTGTTTGTCAAAGCTAACCATCATAATTCGACACATGAAATTGTCCTCAATTCATTTCTTTATCCATATCCTTAATATGATGAAAGTTTTCCCCTTTTTATCTCTAAATCCTAGATAAACATGAGAAACTTATCAAACTTCCTTGAATTTTCCATATGACCTCATTTCACCATTAACCCATGAGGCAAACCTTAACTCAAGGAATATAATCAATGATCTTAATTTTAAGGTCAGGCTCTATCATCCAATACCCTTTTTCTACCTAACCTTAATGGACCAGTCGACTGCCCAAATGGCAGTCGACTGCAAAAGCTTACAGAGAGTTTCTGGGCTTGAGACCAGTCGACTGCCCCTGGGGCAGTCGACTAATACATGATTTTCAAGTTTTTCAGCCCAATTTCAGTAATCCCTAAATAATTCTACAAATCTCCAAAAATTATGAAATTTTGTAAGGAGATTTGTAGAGCCAATGTATACATGGGAAAAATACGTTTTTAAACAAATATACTCCGGATCCCAAGATTGACATGAAACTCAACTTTCTCTAAAATGTGTCATTTAAACTCATCCCAAAAGTTCTAATTTCGACTTCTCTTTAATGTATCCGCTTATCCTTAATCATAAGTCATTTCTATTCTTAAATTATATGGTATTCACACATTTAAGCTCAATTTTCTCGAATATAACTTTATTTTCACCACGCTCTCCCTAAAACTCTATTTAATGTGCCAAAACCTAGGATTAAGACTTAGCCAAGTCTTCCAACCCTTTTTGGCATAATTCACTTAATTTCCTAAGAGAGAAACTCTTGAGATCCATTTACCATGGACCCCAAAGGCTTCTAGAGCTCCCCCTTGACCTCTTAGCCCTAGCCACCTCCCTAGGTGACTCAATCCACACTAAGCCACACCGGTGTGCTCCCGGTGACTCTTGGCCTTCAAAATGGGCCATCTTAACCTTGGACACCTTGTCCTTGGTTAAGTCACCCTTTCTACCTTTTGATGACACCCACTTGCCATCCTTGGACTTACCCTCCTTGCCATGATCATATGCCTTCCCATAATATTTCTTTCCATCTACCTTGGAGGTCTTAGACCGGTATCCCAAACCCGATCTATCATAGTTGAGTTTTAAACTACCCAACACCATGTCTAAGCCCTTAGATCCAACCGTGAATCTTTCTAGGGCCTTTTCTAATGTATCAAGCCTTGCCTTCAAGGCTTGATTTTCCCTTGCCATGTCCCTAACCTTAGTTTCCATATGTCCACCTTGGACATTCCTAGACCTACCCTCCTTTCTAGGCACATTCCTGTTGGATCGAGAGAATACGATAGAGGGGGGGATGAATATCGTAAAACGTTTCAGATTCGAGATTAAGAGAATTAGCAGCGGAAATTTAAAACACAACGCAAAGAACTCAAGCGATTTACTTGGTTCGGAGTCGCGGTCGGCTCCTAGTCCATGGCCCATGGTCGTTGACCATTTACTGCGGGCAATTCTATATGTGCGCAAAAAGGTTTACAGACAGATATTATAGTTGAAGTACAGTAAATTTAAAAAGTCAGCTCTTTGTTACCGACACCCGGTGTGGATTGTATTTTGGAGCAGAGGGACGTCATCGACGCTTGTATCTCGAGTTGGGAGGTTTCCGGGGCAGAGCGCTTGAGTAGAAGAGCGTATTGGCGTTTGAAGAAGTGATGATGAAGCCTCAGGGGTCGAGCCCCTTTTATAGCAGGTCTGGGGGCGCCCGGGACGTTGGGGGTGCCCTCCACATGTCCTCCGATCCGTAACTCTCTCGGTCAGCTCTAATCCCTCCAAAATCGAGATCGAGCTTTGAAGGGGGTGCCCGGGAAGCAGGGGGCGCCCGGGTTGACTTAGTCTGCTGGCTTCTTGCTGGCCTGAACCTTATCTGCCTCGTTGGCTTGGACCCAGGGAGCCCGGAGCATCCGGGGCGCCCGGGAGCATGGGGGCGCCCTGCCCAGTGAACTGCCGAAGCACATGTTTGCTTAACTTGTTTTGCCTTGACCTTGGGGGCGCCTGGGACACTGGGGGCCCCCTACTCAGCTGTTGCCTCTCTCCTTTGGTTCGTTATGAGCTGTAGAAACTCATTCCTTCGGTCCTGCATCCAGGGTTAGTCCAAAACAACACAAAGCAATCAAGTATTAGGTTTATACAGAATTAGCTGTCTTGGTTCTGACTTTGGGTCTCCAAAATGGAACCCTAGGTCGAACCGGCGCCTACTGTTCCCTCGACGGGGAACGCGTCCTCACCTACTCCTCTCAGGAGAGTTTACCTTTTGCCAACCGGCTCCTCCGGTTAGACTTTTGCCTAGCAGTCCTTCGCCAGGTCTTGGATACCAAGCTATCCTTCGCCCGGTGCCTAGCAGTCCTTCGCTAGGGCTTCGTATCATGGCAGTCCTTCGCTAGGTGCCTAGCAGTCCTTGGCTAGGGCTTCGTATCTTGGCAGTCCTTCACCAGGTGCCTAGTAGCCCTTTGCTAGGGCTTCGGTTCCAAGCAGTCCTTCGCCTGGTACCTAGCAGTGCTTCGCCAGGTGCCTAGCAGCCCTTCGCTAGGACTTTGTTTCCTGGCAGTCCTTCGCCAGGTGCCTAGCAGCCCTTCGCTAGGACTTTTCCTGCACACTTGAGTAACATTGTTAGATCACCGATAATACTTAACTTTAAACCCTTTGCCAATATCAAAACAAGGTTCGATATGGTGCTTCCTGCACCAACAATTCCTTCCCTTCTTGGGATTAGTGCCTTGATCCTTGGGTCCTAAGGTTCTAAATTGATCATGATGCATGCTTTTCTTAGGGTTATGATCTACCTTGTTAGCTCTAGTCCTATCATTGTATCTAAATCCAAAATTATGCACCATTAAGTATTTTTCATGAGTTCTAGCATGCATGAATGGATACTTAACATGATTTTTAAAATGCAAGGAAGAACTTGAAATTGAATTACTTTTTGACCTAGGGTTAGGAATTACCTCCCTTACCCTTGTAGCCCCTCCTTGTTGTGATCTTTGCTTCCTCCTTTCTTCTTTCTCCCATCTCCTCAAGTGTCCCATTTTCTTGAGCTCTTTACTCCTTGGGCACTTAGTGTGGTAGTGCCCTAGTTCACCACACGTAAAGCATCGGATCTTCTTCCTTTTAGCTTGGGCTTCTTCACTCCTACGCTTCATGTTAGATTTAAATGGAATTGAAATGAGTGTAGATTGTACCTCCTTTTTCTTACCAATTGGACACTTATCCTTGTAGTGCCCCTTTTTGTTGCAACCAAAACATGTAATATGGTCCTTGGTCTTGGCTTTGGTGGAGGTAAAGGCTAGGCTGACTTCTTCTTCAACCTTGGATGAGGTAGATGCTTCCTCTTGTTCCGGCATGGAAGTGGGTCTCTCCTCCCCCTCAATCCTTGAGGTGGTGACCTCTTCCTCTTCTTCTCTTGAGGAGGTTGATGATCTTTCACTTAACTCCTCCTCCTCACTTGAAGAAGTTGACACTTCCTTTTCTTCTTCTTCTTCTTGACTCATTTGACTTTTCTTCTTGGGCTCTTGAATTTGTGTAGGAGTCTCATGATATCTTTTCAACTTATCCCATAATTCACACACATTTTCATATTTTCCTACAACACTCAAAATATTGTTAGGCAAAAGATTTATCAAAATACTAATTACCTTCTCATTGGCTTTTGATTGTTCTTGATGCTCTTTGTCCCAATATCTTGGACGAAGCCTCTTTCCGTGCTTGTCCTTTGGAGCTTCGAACAGCTCTTCTATGGATATTCTACACGCCCAATCCATGCTAAGCCAAGTTTCCATCCTTGCTTTCCAATAGCCGAAATTCTCATTGTCATAGGGCGGTGGAATGTAAATGTCGTCCCCCAACTTATCTTCCATTTTCTTTTCCCTCTAGTGTGTGCTCCCTCGGCGGTTAGTCCGATCAAGAGCAGTCCTTCACTCTGATACCAACTGATGGATCGAATGGTGTGCTAGAGGGGGGGAGGGTGAATAGCACTTTATCGTTGAATTCTCTTCACCTTCGTTGTTAGTTGCGCAGCCGAAATACATATAAAATAAACTAACAATAGAAAACAACTCTAACAACTTGATTTACTTGGTATCCACCCCGGACGGGTGACTAATCCAAGAATCCGTCAATGGATCACTCCCTGGATAATCTCCGGCTAGTTCTGTCGCTCCTTCTGGGTGGAGAAACCTTACCACAACACCTTTTGAAGACCTGAGCACAAAGACTACTATCTTGCCTTTAACCAAGACAAGATTCGTCAAGAATCTCAGCCACCACGAAGTCCTCTTTAAATAGGACTCGGGCTGAAACCCTCGCCACCAGTCGACTGCTCCCTGGGCTGTCGACTGGTGCCACTGAAATTCGACCGTTGCACCCCAACGTTCGAATTCTCAGCCAACTCATCAGCCACCTACCAGTCGACTGCTCCCAAGCTGAAACCCTTCCCGAGTACATTTACTCTGCACTCGAACCCTCACAACTCGACTGACTCCTCCTTCGCAGCCTCGACTATTGCCTTCGCGCCCTCTTCATCCTCGGCTCCCGTCCCTCGGATGCACGCAAGCCTCCAGCTTGCCTCCATGCCATCCTTCATGCATGCCTCAAAGTCCGCGCCCATCAGCTCATCGTCCCTGCTCTCCAAGGTCCTTCGGATGCGCACGCAAGCTTCCAGCTTGCCTCCATACCATCCTTCACCGTACTAAGGTCGTACGGTCAAGTCCATATGTGTAACCTGTACAACCTGCACACTCAACATACACATATAAGATCACAAGGGTAAACCTAACTTAAATCCTTTGCCCAAACATCAAAACACTTGGTCACTCCGGACTACAGATTGCCTCAACATATTTGCTTTGTATTTGTGTATCTTGAGGTACCTAGAATGGAAGACAAAGCAGGCAAACAACATGGCTGGAACCCAGCCTGCTAGGCGCCCCCATTGATGGGGGCGCCATAAAGGTGCTAGGCGCCCCCATCAACTGGGGCGCCTCAGTCAAAGATTAACAGGTTCAGTGAAGGAAGGCAGAACAGGCTTCCATCCCGGGATGATACAGGTGTCCTGGTTCAAAGCTGTATTTGCTGCTGCGAGTTTGAAGCAGAGATAAGCTTTGACTGGGTTCATTGCGGCGCCTGGGAGTTATAGGGCGCCCTGGTTAGATGCCTTATCGGCTGTGACGTGTTCGGCGTGGAGATAAGGTTTGACCAAGCCCTTTGAGGCACCCCGGTGATCACAGGCGCCCCAATGAAGCCTATAAAAGGGGCTTCGACCCCAAGGCTCAGAACACAACTTCCAGAATCATTCTGAGCACTCCAAACAGAAGAAATGCGCTAACGATGAAGCTCTGCGACCGAGGAGGCTCCGACAGTAAGTGCGCGACACTTCGGAGATCCAGATCGGCTGAGTCTTCGTTTCTTTTCATTTGGTTTGATTTACTTTCCGCATTTACATGTACTTAATATTTTGATTGTAATTTCTACACTGTAAGACAGGTTTCTCCGCCTCTGGAAAGTCCGGAAAGGAGACCATTAGTGGACAGGCGTTCCCGTGCTTAGGCCTTGGATGTACTGACCCTGGGGGGTTGGGAACCAAGTAAAATCCCGCGTGCGCTGTGTTGTTGTTTGTTTTCTTCGTTCTGTATATTTTCCGCTGCACTAACTCTGATTCTAGAACGAAGATCCGAAAAGTTTTCTCTGAAGATTTCACGGTCGATATTCACCCCCTCCCCTCTATCGACGGTACCGGTCCTACAATTGGTATTAGAGCAAGACCGCTCTTCACCAGACTAACTGCCGACGGAGCAAAGACGCCAGGAGTTGAGGGGAGCCCAGGGGTGAATCAGGTAAAATTTTTTTTAATGTTTGTTTTTAAATTTCATATTACATGTTTCACGTGAAGGGAGAGAGGACACTACAATAATCAGTGTCCTACTCGTAAGACTCGTTCTTCACCAGAAGCAACGAAAATTCCAGCACCAAGAGGCCGGAGGAACAAAGATCACATCAAATGATTCAAGTGCAAAAAATACGGACACTACAAGAATAAATGTCCAGCAAAGGTACATAAAATTTACATTCCGAAAAATTTTCAAATTCCTACACTGTTATATGATAAATTAGGTATTTTTTCTGAAAAAATAAATTTATTGCATAGTCAAATTAATATTTTGTATGACCAGTTAGAAAATTTAAATAATGTTAAAATATCAGAAATTAACTTTGTAATCCTTAATATTAATTCGATAATGTCTAAGGTAAATTCTGAAATTAAATCTGCAAATTCTAATAATATTTCTGTAAATTTTGGAATTAATTCTGTCAATTCTGAAAAATCTGATAATCTTGAGGATAACTTAGAAATTAAAGCTGATAATCCTGAAGATAATTTAGAAATTAAATCAGATAATTCTGAACTCAAATTTGAAAATCTTAATGATAATTCTGAATTCAAATTTGAAAATCTTAAAGATAGTTCTGAATTTAAATATGAAATCTTAAGGATAATTCTGAATTCAAATCTAAAAATCTTAAGGATAACTCTGAATTCAAATTTAAAAATCTTAAGGATAATTCTGAATTCAAATATGAAATCTTAAGGATAACTCTGAATTCAAATTTGAAAATCTTAAGGATAACTCTGAATTCAAATTTAAAAATCTTAAGGATAATTCTGAATTCAAATGTGAAAATCTTAAAGATAACTCTGAATTCAAATTTGAAAATCTTAAAGAAAATTCTGAATTCAAATTTGAAAATCTTAAGGATAATTTTGAATTCATATTTGAAAATCTTAAAGATAATTCTGAAATTATGAGATCAATTCTGAAAATATTGAAGATATTTTTGAGGATAACTTTGAAGATATTGAAAATGAAATTCTTTTAAATGGTAACTTAATTATAGATAATGCAGAAGATTATTATAAAACTTTAACTAGTGGCCCAAATTACTCCACTTACCTTGAGGATATTGAAAGATGTAATTTTGAGGATGAGGAGGAAAAGGAATTATCTGAGATCAAGGCTATAGTTAATATAGTTCACAAAGATTCAAATAAATCAGAATTATTAGAAAAACTTGAAAAGATAAATAAAGAAGAAATAGTTAAGGAATCAGAAATTTTTGAAATAATGAAAATGATGAAACTAAACCCACAATTATTAACTAACCCAGAAATGTTGAAATTTAAATATAATTAATTCTTAACAATTTTTACCTTATTTTTTTCCTAAACAATCCTTAATTAACTTAATTTTAATTATCCTTAATTAACATAATATTAATACAAGTTCAATTAATCTTTAAATTCAAAATTCAATTAATCTTTAATTAATTCAAATTCAATTAATCATTAATTAATTCAAAATTCAATTAATCTTTAATTAATTCAAAATTCAATTAATCTTTAATTAATTCAAAATTCAACTAATCCTTAATTAATTCAAATTCAATTAATCTTTAATTAATCCAACTTCAATTAATTCTTAATTAATTCAACTTTAATTAATTCGTAATTAACTTAAATCCAATTAATTCTTAAATAACTTAAACTCAAATTAAATAAAATCTTACCCAAACTGTAACAATTAATAAAATTAAATATGTCAGAGTGGGTTGGCATATTCGCGGGTTTACACGACATGTATCAAATCAAAAATTTGATACATCATTAGTAACTTAAGTAAAAATGTCTTGACTTGTTTGACTCATGCATAACCGCCATGTACATGCATCTGCTATTTATTTTAAATGTATGTCATGTCATTCATATTTAATTTTATATATGGTTTAGAACGGTTATAAGAAAAAGAATAATTGAAACTTGATCAACCTAGTATTAGGTGGAGGTGAGATGATAGTATGTTAGGGAAGCTGTTTGGTGGAACTAGCCGAAGCTACCGATCCAAAACCTAAGATAGTCAGACCAAAATTTTTCAAGAAGTAATTTGAAAATGAATTTTCGATAAAAGGCTTTGTCTAGGAAAGGGTTGATGATCCAATAAGGCTACGACCAAAGAAGGCCTTGTGCCTCGCTAAGACCTGGAAGCCAATTACCGAAAATCAAATTCACTTTACTATTTGATAAATTTGAATCTAACACAAGTTTCTATTAAATCTTAGATTTAACAATGAATTAAGAAAAATGATTCAAGCATCTCACAACGCACCCATAAGGCAACCATGCGTGCTGTATTGAGACATCTAGAATGAGTGAGATGTTAAGGACTAATAAATTGAAAAATATTTTTTAAAAATATTTTTCAAAATTGTTAGAATATTTTTTTAAAAAATATATTTTCAAAATAGTGCTTCAACATAATAATATTTTTATGGAATTCATGCTTGTCTGGTTGATGATATATGATAAATTTTCAAAATTATTTTTTCAAAAATTGTTTGACCTACACAATTAGACACAAGCCTCTTAGGTCAACACTAAAGTCCCTTAAGGCACTTAGATAGAGTCAAACGGTGTTGGATACAGGGAGAGTGTTTTATTCTTTTTAATCTTTAAAAATATTTTTTGAAAACTATGCTTTAAATACTATTACTTATGTTTTTCGAAAACTATGCCTAACAAATAACCTTCATTTCAAAATATGTTTCGAAATTTCAAAATACATTCTAAAATTGTGCCTATGTCTCATTTGATTTTGATAAACCCTAAAGACACAGAGGAATGTCCACTTCATGATCTACAAGGACTCCTAGGATGTGTCAAATTTAGGGGGAGTCTGAGTCAAAAGAAGAATTTCTGAAAAGTTTTATTTGGTAATTATTTATTTTGAAATTATTAGATAATTCCTTTGATCTGAACTAAACCCTAAAGACTTAGAGGAAGAGTACTTGTGGTCAACAAGCTTCCTAGGACTGGGTCAAGTTTAGGGGGAGGTCAAATTACAAGAATTATTTAATATATTTTCATGCACTGCATTATTAAGTCCTTTTTGAAAACATAATTATTTTTAATCAAAGTACTATTTTTTTTCATATTATCTCTCTATCACTTTCAATCTCTATCATTGTTAAAACAGTTTTTTTTGGAAATAATATTTACTTGAGTTGGAGATTTTTCAGGACACTTAGGAAAATGTTCTTGTAGTCAACAAGGTTTCCTAGGATTGTGTCAGACTGGAAAAGAAAACAAGTCAAGTAAAATATTATATTTTAAAAACAAGATTTTTTAAGTACTTATACTTTTCAAAAATTTCTAATATTTTTTAAAAAAAGCACTTAATTTTTCAGATATTTTTTTAAAGTACTTGCATGTTTCAAAGATCATAATATTCTTCAAAAGTACTTGCACTTTTCAAAACTCACAGGTTTTTTTTATACACTATCCAAAAGTATTGCATTTTTCAAATAGTGCCAGACATCTCTCATATATATTAATAATTTTTTTAAAGTACTAATATGTTTTGCATAACGAGTTTGCAAAATTTTTTTTGTTTATCATATTATACTAAAAGTTCAAAATATTTCTAGCTTGTTGCTATGCTTGAACAATTTAAATTTTCAAAAAGAACCAAATGTTTTCATTGTTAGTGCAAGTTTTTTTTGGTGATTTTTGATGTATGACAAAGGGGGAGAGGTACGCTTAAGTTAGAAATTTTCTTCTCTCTTACCAAAGGATCAAAAAATCAAATGTTTTTTTTCAAAAAGGGGGGAGAGTGAGCGGAATTTAGAAGTTTTCCCCAAAAGATCAAAAATGGATTTTCAAAATTTTTTATTTTTTCCCAAGATTTAGCCCTTTCATCCAATCTAACTTAAAATATTGTCAAACATCAAAAAGGGGGAGATTGTTGGTGCAAGTTGCATCAGTGATGTCCTCCTCTAAGTGTTTCAATGTTTGACAATATACTTAAGTCAGTGATACATTGAACAAGAGAAGGGTTAGTCAAGAAAGGTATAACAAAGTGAGCCAAAGTCCTAGTAAGCCTAGGCACGAAGTCCTGATCAAGGATTGGGCACGAAGACCTGGTGAGTAAAGCTGGGCACGAAGTCCTGGTCGAGGGTTGGGCACCGAAGACCTGGTTCAAGGAATTGGGCACGAAGACCTGGCCGAGGGTTGGGCACCGAAGTCCTGGACTTAGGGTTTGGGCATGAAGTCTTGGTCCGAGGGATTGAGCAACTTAGCTGAGAGATGACTAAGGACAGAAGTAGAGACGGGTCGAGGTTCGGACGTCTCGAGATTCGAGAGTATTGGAGGCTAAGCTAAAGTCCACTCGAATGGACTGGGTGGCAACAGTCTCCTGAAAGGAGTAGGTGAAAGGCGCGTTCCCAGGTGTGGGAACTTGCGTCGGTTCGACCTAGGGTTTTGTGGAAATCCGAAGTTAGAACCAAGTCCTTAAGGTTATGAATGTGTGTATATTTTGCTTTGTATTTGTGTATCTTGCAGGTACCTAGAATGGAAGACAAAGCAGGCAAACAACATGGATGGAACCCAGCCTACTAGGCGCCCCCATTGAAGAGGGCGCCCTAAAGAAGCTAGGAACCCCCATCAACTGGGGTGCCTCAGTCAAAGAAGGTAGAACATGTTCAGTAAAGGAGGGCAGAACAGGGTTCCATTCAGGCACCCGGGATGATACAGCGCCCTGGTTCAAAGCTGTATTTGCTACTGCGAGTTCGAAGTAGAGATAAGCTTTGACTGGGCTCATTGAGGCATCTGGGAGGTCCAGGGTGCCCTGGTCAGATGCCTTATCGGGTGCGACGAGTTCGGCGCGGAGATAAGGTTTGACCAAGCCCTTTGAGGCACCCCGGTGATCACAGGTGCCCCAGTGAAGCCTATAAAAGGGGGTTTGACCCCAAGGCTCAGAACACAACTTCTAGAATCATTCTGAGCACTCCAAATAGAAGAAACGCGCTAACGACGAAGCTCTGCGACCAAGGAGGCTCCGGCATGAAGTGCGCGGCACTTCGGAGATCCAGATCGGCCGAGTCTTCGATTCTTTTCATTTGATTTGATTTACTTTCTGCATTTACATTTACTTAATATTTTGATTGTAATTTCTTCTCTGTAAGACGGGTTTCTTCACCTCCGGAAAGTCCGGAAAGGAGACCATTAGTGGACGGGCGTTCTCGTGCTTAGGCCTTGGATGTACTGACCCTGGGGGGTCGGGAACCAAGTAAAATCCCGCGTGCGCTGTGTTGTTGTTTGTTTTCTTCGTTCTGTATATTTTCCGCTGCACTAACTCTGAGTCTAGAACGAAGATCCGAAAAGTTTTCTCCGATGATTTCACGGTCGATATTCACCCCCCCCTCTATTGACGGTACCGGTCCTACAGGATGTGCGGAGGCTAACTCTTTGGTTGCAAGCATGAGATTCCAACTATTATGGCTAAAATAATGTGTGTATGTGATTGGTTGTGCATGATTGTAATATTTGAATCCTCGGGGTTGACGAGGCTAAATTTGGAATTTAATTTTTCTAATTAAATACGAGACTTGTTTAGCCGTGCTTTTTATTTACTTTTAATCTCGATTTGTTGTTCACTCCTTTATGGAGTATAGGATCGAATAATAAATAACATTCTATCTCGACTCGGAGATCCCTTCAATGGTGGCTTACGCATGGTGTAGGGAGGAGCAAACGAGGTGGCGACACGACTGGAGTCACATTGAAGACTAAAGCCATGATAGTTGGAAAAATTAGAATTTTCCTGTTTATTGCTTTTAGTTCATGTGCTTGTCGTGCTTGCATGAAAATTACTCAAATATAAATAACTAAGTGGGAGAGGGGCCCTAAGGGTCCCATGACCTCCAGTACTAATTTGATAAGTGATGCGAACAAGCTTGCACGTCGCCTCTGAGTGCCTTCCTCCCCATCGGATGGGCTTGTTCTGCGGATCACTGGGTCAGACATGATTATAGGAAATTATTTAGGAGCGTGTGATTTTCCCCATCGGATGACACATAATCCGAGATAATTTTCTTAGTATTGTGTAATGGTAAACACTTAGATGCAAATAATAGCATCCTCCCCATCGGAGTCACTGCTATTATTTGTAGGGTTGAAGAGGAACCAACTATTAATTTTTTTTGTCAAAAAGTTAGGTTGACAAGATAATAAAATTAATGGGTAAAACCTCCTCTTACAAATGTAGAATTTGTATACGTCCACACTATCATGGCGTGCGAAATTCTCGGCGTTTGAGGTGTTGGTTGATTTTAAAATTTATTGTTTAAGGAATTAATATTTTTTGAAATCTAAAGTTTGTGATCGTTGTAATCTCAGGATTTTTTCAAAATGGCTTTTAACCCACTAGCTGTGATACTTAAAGAAAACAAACTTACGGGCCCTAATTACATCGATTAGAAACAGAACTTGGACATTGTCCTAACTACTGAGGAGCACAAGTTTGTACTGTTCGAGTTCTGTCCTGAAAAACCTAGCGAGAATTTTGATGAAGAGGAGAAGGAACGCTATAACAAGTGGATCAAAGCAGATGAGATGACACGATGTTTCATATTGGCATCTATGTCAAATGTATTGCAACATCGGCATCAGGCTTTTTCCACTGCTTATGATATGATGTTCAATCTCAAGGAACTCTTTGGATATCAGAATCGGGCCGCTAGGCAGGAGGCAATGAGGAACTTGATGATGACTACCATGGTCAAGGGGACACCTGTGAGAGATCATGTCCTTAAGATGATGGTCCATCTCAATGAGATGGAAGTCCTTGGAGCGGAGATCGATGGGGAAACCTAGGTCGATATCATTCACTAGTCTCTGCCTAGGAGTTTTTAGCAGCTTTGCCTGAACTACAATATGAACAAACGTACATATTCGTTGGTGGAAGTTCTGACAGAACTCCAAGCGACAGAGGGGCTTTTTCATCAGAGTGCTCATGCTTTGGTTGCTCAGAAGGTTTCTACTTTTATGACGAAAGGCAAGAAGAATAAGACACAAGGTGGGGCAAAGAAGGCGGCAGGATCTCAGGGACCAAGGGCTGGCGTGAAGAAGCCGAAAGGCAAGTGCTTCACGTGCAAGCAGACCGGACACTTGAATGCAAACTGTCCCCATCGTCAAGAGAAAGGTATATCTTTTTCTTTAGTTGTTGAAACATGATTAGCGATGTTATCTACCGGTACCTAGTGTGTAGATACGGGAACCACTGATCATGTCTGTAATTCTTTGCAGGGATTCCAGGAAACCCGACGATTAGCTGATGGAGAGATTACTATCTACATAGGCAATGCTACGGAGGTGACGGCTATTGTAGTGGGAGACGTTTATTTGTCTTTTGATAGAAATAAAGTTTTGGTTTTATGAAATTACCTTTATGTACCTTCTTTTAGAAAGAACCTTGTTTCGGTTTCTAAAATAATAAAGGATGGGTATTCTATTTCTTTTAATGACCGTGTTGTTATAAAAAAGAATAAAGAGATGATCTATTCAGGTAAATTGGTTGGCAATTTATATATACTTTAGAACCAAAATCTCCCACAATGCAAATAGAAGTAAATAACTCATCATCTAACCAAAATAAGAGAAAAGAACCTTCGAGGATGATCCAAACATATCTTTGACATCTAAGACTTGGTCATATTAACCTTAGTAGGATTCAAAAGTTGATAGCTGATGAGCCCTTGGGTTCATTGGTGGTGGAAGACTTCCCAAACTGTGAGTCTTGCTTGGAAGGTAAGATGACCAAGAGGTCTTTCAAGGCCAAGGGATATAGGGCCATAGATGTGTTAGAATTGATTCATTCTGATTTGTGTGGTCCTATGTCTATTCAGTCTAGAAGTGGCTTTGAATACTTCATCTTCTTTATAGATGATTATTCAAGGAATGGGTACATTTACTTGATGCATCACAAGTCTAAATGCTTTGATAAGTTTAAAGAATTCAAGGCTAATGTGGAGAAACATCAAGGTAAAAGTATCAAGACACTACGATTAGATCGTGGTGGCGAGTACCTCTTGGGAGAGTTTAGGACTTACTTATCAGATGCTGGGATTCAATCCCAATTGTCTGCACCCGGTACGGCCCAACAGAATGGTGTAGCAGAGCGAAGGAATAGGACTCTTATGGAGATGGTTAGATCGATCATGAGTTACTCCGAGTTGCCGGATTCATTCTAGCGGTATGCTCTGGAAACGGCAGCATATATAGTGAACTTGGTACCATCTAAGTCAGTTCCCTCTACTCCCACAGAATTATGGATTGGGTGAAATCCTAGTCTAAGATATATTCGAATTTGGGATAATCCAGCACATGTGCCGAAGGGAGATACTGATAAGTTAGAATCTCGTACAGAAGTGTGCATATTCGTAGGCTATCCTAGAGGGACGAAAAGTGGTTTATTCTATAGTCCTAAGGATCAGAGGGTGATCGTTAGAACGAATGCTCAATTCATAGAGGAAGACTATGTGATGAACCACAAGCCCATGAGTAGAATTATTCTTAAGGAATTAAGAGGGGACGTTTCAACCTTAGTACCAATAGTACAAGAGGGCATATCACAAGTGACTACACTGCGTGCCACAGAAGATCACAGGTGGTACCTTGTCGTAGTGGGAGGGTTGTTAGACAACCAGAGAGATTCATGTTCTTGTTAGACACTGCAAACATGAATCTAACCCTTGGACCTATGACGAGACACTCTAAGATAAAGATGCAGAATCTTGACAAAAGGCAATGAATTCTGAGATATAATCAATGGATTCTAATCACGTCTGGGAGGCTAGTAGAACTACCCAATGGTGTAAAAGCCATTGGATGCAAGTGGATCTACAAGAGAAAGAGAGGATTAGACGGGAAGGTTGAGACCTTCAAATCTAGGCTTGTTGCGAAAGGGTATACTCAGAAAGGGTATCGATTATGAGGAGGTCTTTTCACCGGTAGTCATGCTTAAGTCTATCCGGATTCTCTTATCTATTGCCGCTCATATGGATTATGAGGTATGGAAGATGAACGTCAAGACAGCTTTCCTTAATGGAAGTCTTGAGGAGACCATCTATATGAAGCAACCAGAGGGATTCATTGCGAAGGGCAAAGAGCATCTTATGTGTAAGCTTAATCGATCCATTTATGGATTGAATCAAACTTCATGATCTTAGAACATCCACTTTGATGAGGTAATCTAGTCATATAGATTTATTCAAAGTCCGGATGAGTCATGTGTATACAAGAGATGTGACGAAAATGTAGTGGTATTTCTTGTACTATACGTAGATGATCTTTTGCTCATTGACAATAATGTCAAAGTATTATCAGACGTAAGGGTTATTGTTATCCAAACAGTTTGATATGAAGGACATAGGAGAAGCAGGGCACATCCTTGGGATCAATGTTATAAGGAATCACCAGAAAAGGATGTTGTGCTTATCTCAAGCTTCATACATAGACACTATCCTAGCTCATTTTAGCATGGAAAACTCCAAGAAAGGTTTTCTACCTTTCAGGCATGGAGTTCCTCTATCTAAGGAGATGTGTCCTAAAATATCAAAGGAGATAGAAGAGATGAAGGTGGTTCCTTATGCTTCGACGGTTGGAAGTCTCATGTATGCTATGCTATGTACGAGGCCGGATATTTGCTTTATCGTGGGCATGATTAGCAGATAGCAGAGTAACCCAGGTCAGGGATATTGGACTGCAGTAAAGCATATACTGAAGTACCTGAGAAAGACTAGGGATTATATGCTAGTTTACTAGGCAGACCAATTACTCCCTGTGGGTTATACGGATTCAGATTTCCAATCAGATAGGGACAAAAGTAAGTCTACCTCGGGGTATGTATTTACTTTAGGAGGTGGAGGTGGAGCCATAGTATAGAGGAGTGTCAAGCAGAAATGCGTGGCGGACTCCACCATGGAAGCTGAGTATGTGACAACCTCAGAGGAGGCCAAGGAAGTTGTATGGCTCAGGAACATCATGATGGACTTGGATGTGATTACTGGTTTGCCCAGATATATCACAATTTATTATGATAACAGTAGTGTAGTTGCAAACTTAAAGGAACCACGAGCCCATAAGGCAAGTAAACACATAGAGCGCAAGTACCACCTGATACGAGAGATCGTAAAGCGAGGAGAAGTTGCTGTCACCAAGATTGCAACGGAGGACAACCTGGTGGATCCTTTCACTAAGGCCCTTCCAGCGAGAGCTTTTGATAGGCATGTGGAGGATATGGGAGTCAGATGTATGACACTGTGAGGACAGGAGAGTCTTTTAGTATAAGTGAGAGAATGTTAGGATGTATACTAAAAGCCTTGCTTTCTATATGGACATCTACATTTTGAAAGGGAATCACAAGATCACTGTTTGCATGTTTATATTAGTATGTGTATATTATCTGATACTATACATTGTAGATAACATGGTGTGTGATTTCACATAGAAGATCATGTTATCAGTTCCTTGTAGAGTATAAGTAGAGGCTCATAATCAAGATGGATTTTGACAAACCATCGGGATGGTTGTAGTGTAATTTGGTATAGGTTTATCTTGACCATAGAATTACACTAGTGCACTTTGTGTGCATTGAGCAGGACCGACATAGAGGTGATTCAATTTATACAGATTTCATAATTGAATCAGACCTCAGTTATTATGGAGTATATGCTCTTAATCCCGATATAATAATAGGCACATGTACTTAATAGTTATTCCTTTGATTTACCAAAGGGCGAGATTTATTCTGTTAAATCGATAGGTCCGGTAAGTTATGAAATAACATTATTTACATGATGTGCCCTTGATTATAGACGAAAACTATGTCCTAGTGAGTTGGGTTGATGATGCCCCCTTGATGAGCTCATAAAGTTCATCATGTTAAATCTTGCAGGTGGACTTAGTCCGACATGATGATATGGATGAGTAGTACTAATCAAGGAGTTAGATGTTAATTAATTAAAATTATCAGTAATTTAAATTAATCAACAGACATTCGATGTCTTAAACACGAGGAGATACTTGTACTCATAATAGGTGGAGCCCATATTTAAATATGAGGGTGGGTGAGGTAGTTCAATGAAGACCCTTTAGTGGAATGGATCTTCATTAATGGATCGGGCCTTGATCGATTAGGTGACCAAGACCCAACTCCTCCTCATGGTCTCTATTGTAGCCTATATATACCCCATGGTGTCATGAGACCAAGGCATCCAACACACATCCAACCCTAAGGTTTTTCTCTTCTCTCCCTCTCCTTCACTCCCCTAGGGCAGCCACCGGGTGTGGAAGAGAATTTTCTTCTCTTCCTCATTCTTCCTTCTCTTCTCTTGGTTGTTGGTGCAAGGAAGAAGAGATTCCTTCTCTTCTGTTGGCCGGTTCGATCAAGAGAAGGAGAAGAAGGGAGTGGTGGCTGCAAGTGGAGTCGGCAGTGCAAGAGGCGCCGGCGGTGAGGGAAAGAGGGTGGTGGCCGGCTAGGGTTTTGTGAAGAAGAGGATTGTTTTCTTCTTCATCATCTTCCTTCTCTTCCTCTCATCTGATACTTAGTGGCCGACACCCCTTGGTGGCTTGTGGTGGTCGGCGACGCAAAGGGAGGAGAGGTTTGTGGTGGTCGGCGGCTACCCTAGAAGCTAGGGTTGTTGGCGCAGGGAAGAAGTAAGTGTTGGTGCCGGAAGTACCATATCGAACCTTGTTTTGATATTGGCAAAGGGTTCAAAGTTAAGTATTATTGGTGCTCTAACGATGTTACTCAAGTGTGCAGAAAATGTTCTAGGTACACTAGGCAAGATGTCCTGGTTCTAAGAATTGGGCACTAAGTCCTGGTCGCGGGCTGGACAACTAAGACCTGGTGAGTAAAGCTGGGCACTATGTCCTGGCCGAGGGCTGGGCACTAAGACCTGGCCGAGGGCTGGGCACCGAAGACCTGGTGAGTAAAGCTGGGCACTAAGACCAAGTCGCGAATTGGACACTAAGACCTGGTGAGTGAAGCTGGGCAAAAGCCCAACCGGAGGAGCCGATTGGCAAACAGGTAAATTCTCGCGAGAGGAGTAGGTGAGGACGCATTCCCCATAGGAGAGAACATTAGGCATCGGTTCGACCTAGGGTTCCTTTTGGGAAGCCCAAAGTCAGAAGCAAGACAGCTCAGGCTGTAAATCATGTTCTAATCTTATCATTTGTATGCTTCTTGTGTCTTTGGAACTAACCCTGGTTACAGGAACAAAGGGATGAAGGTTTCTGCATTCAGGCGCCTCAATGGAGTGAGGCACCCTAACTGGGCTAGGCGCCTGTATTGAGGCAGGCGCCCCAGTGTAGAGTTATTCCAAAGCAATCGAAGTAAACTGCCACGCAAGCCTCTGGACCAAGTCAAATGAGGCGCCTATGTTAACGCAGGCGCCCCAGTCAGCTCAGCCACCCCAGTTGAAGGGATAAGGGCTGGCCAAGTCTACGGATTGGAGTTCTCGCAGGATAGGCCACGTGTCAGGCGCCCCCTTCAACACAGGCGCCCCAGTGACTAATATAAATAGGGCTTCACTCCCAAGGCTTCAAGGCAACTTGGTCTCTACGGACTCATTCAAGCGCTACGCTCCGACAAGCTCCGTACTCGCGATTCAAGCGCCGACGACGACCCGCTGCTCCGAACTTCCAACTTCTCCGGTCGTCGGTAAAAGTTTATTTTTTTTAAGTGTTGTAATTTCATTTTAAATTCTATATTTGTACTCCAACTTGTAATCTTTTACGAGAATATAGAATTTCCCATCGTAAACGGTCAAGGACCGTGGGCCTTAGAGTAGGAGCCGACCGCGACTTCGAACCAAGTAAAAACAAACTGTGTAAGCATTTGTTTTTGCTATTTCCGTTGCAGAATTACTCTCTTTGTCCGAAAATTTTAACGATCGATATTCACCCCCCCCTCTATTGATTCAATCCAATCCCACAAGTGGTATTAGAGCGGGTGGCTCAAACCTGGTGCAACCAGCAATTGAGTATTTTTTCCCCCTTTTTCAATTTTGAATTCATATTTTTTCACTATAAGTCAAAATTGATATAATGATCAATTTTTAAAAATTTATCATAAACTTTTTTATTATTTTAATATTTTTTCTCAAAATTTGTGCTATCTTAATTTGAGCAAATTTTTTTCCCAACATTGAATTTTTACTTTTTCATCATTAATCAGAATTGATAAAGCCAACATTTTCAAAAAAAAATTGTCATAAATTTTTTATTATTTTACCTTAAAATTCGTGCAACACCTTTTGAGCTATTTTTTTTCTCTATCCCGCACTACTAATCCATGACTAAGTCTTGGTACTTTTTTATTATTTCTTTTGTGTACGAGGTTTATATTCAATAGCCAATCAAGAATGGAATAGTGCCCGTTCACCCCTATTCTCTAGCGATGATTTCAAAACTTGGAAAAGTCTAATGGAATCCCACCTGAAGGCCAATCTGGATTTATGGTTGATAATCCAAACAAGGTTCACAGTCCCCACAGAAGATGGAACATCAATCGCCTAGGATAAATTAGATGAACCAACTCTGAGGAAGATCGAGACTGATGCTAAGGCAACAGTAATCTTACAATGCGGCCTGACCAAAGAAGAATTGAAGCGGGTCGGATCCTTCAATTGTGCCAAAGAGATGTGGGAGAAGCTAAGGGGGCGTTTGGTAGGCTTGTTTTCCATTTTCATTTTCTGTAGAAAATGCGGTTTTCTGACAAACGTGTTTGGTTTGCATTTTCCAACCTTGTTTTCCAAAAAAAAATTAGTGTTTTCTGGAAAACTAGAGAATGAAAGAAAGTCATTTTCCAGAAAATGAGAAAATGCGGTTTTCTGAAAAATGAAAATAGAAATGGAGCAAACCAAATGCCCCCTAATCAACCTACACGAAGAAAGCTCCGATATTGAGCTCTTAGAAGGTGCAATATCCGAATCATCGGAGGAATCAAACGAAGAAGAAGAAGATCAAGTAAGCTATCTTGCACTCTCAGTGCAAGCACAAGCAGCTGAGAGAGATTTTGAACCTGATTTCGAAGCCGAATCCAAACCAGAATCAGAAGATGAGTCTAGATCCGAGATAGCAAGAATCAAGGGGGAGATTCCCAACGAGGAATCAAAAGGTAAAATTGTAAATTCAAATTTTAAAATCAAATAATTTGTTACACATGCAGGGAGAGAGGGCACTACAAAAGTAAGTGTCCTACTCGTAAGATACGAACGACACCACCGACGGCAACAAAGGAACCAGTTCCAAGAGCACGAAAGGACAAAAGTCGCATCCAATGCTTCAAGTGCCAGGAGTTTGGGCATTACAAAGATGAATGCACAGATAGACGAGCCAAAGATCCAGGACAACCTACCAAGACGGGTAACTTTAATTTATATGAAAATCCACTCTTTATAATGAATGCTGATAGTTTACTTAATCACTCTTGGTCAAATTTAGATATAGACACATGCCTAAGTAACTTAATTAAATCATGTATAGTAATAAATTCAAATTTCAGAAAATTAAGACATGACAAGAAAATGAGACTTTGAAAATTAAAATTGATATACTAGAAAAATTAATTAATAATCGTGCTAACTTAGAAAATCTAGAAATTTCCTCTCATTGTGACTCTACTTAATTTTATTAATTACTATTCTTAGGACTAGAAATGGTTAATAAGGACCTGACTGGATTGAAATTTGAACAACATAGTATTAGGTGGAGGTGAGATGATAGTACGTTAGGGAAGCCCTTCTAAAAGGGTCAAGTGAGGTAAGGCGTACCCTACTTGGTCTGTATAGTCTGGTGGAACTAGCCGAAGCTGCCAATCCAAATCCTAAACTAGTTAGACCAAAATTTTTCAAGAAGTAATTTGAAAATAAACTTTCGGTAAAAGGCTTTGTAAAGGAAAGAGTTGTTGATCCAATAAGGCTACGACCAAAGAAGGCCTCTGTGCCTCGCCAAGACCTGGAAGCCAATTATCGAAACTTATTTTTTATTTACTATTTGATAAATTTAAATCTAACGCAAGCTTCAATCAAGTCATAGTCTTGATCTAAAATCAAAGGATAAATTAATGCATCTCACAAAAAGGATATGATTACCCTGTTTTGTCACTTAAAAATGGGTGAGATGCTTAGGACCTAAAAGTTTAGTCCAACCCAACCAACCTTATAAACTGAATCAATTTCATCATTAATTTATTAAACCAAATTCAAAATCATTATTTTTTAATTCAACATAATTATTCTTCAAAATTCAACTCAACTTTTTGAATTCAACTTTTTCAAAATCAATACTTAACAAAATTCAAATTTAACTTTTTAATGTCAAAAATCAAATTTAACTTTTCAAACTAAGATTCAATTTTTCAAATCATCGTACTTAAACTTAATCATTAAATACTTTAGGTTTCTTGTTGCTCACTTACCTGAAAACTATTTAATATTTGTAAACATTTCTATACAAAGAACTTCTTTTAGACAATCAATTTATTCTTGAAAAATAAGTGTTGCAGAAGTCACCTTGGGTATTACTTAGGATGCTTGTTTAAGAAAAATGTCTGCAGTCCGGGTTTTGATATTTATATATTTTTCGGACTTAAGTGTGTTCTGTTTCTCTCTTGGAAATCATTTTAAATATAGAATTTCTTCTTTCCAGTTCTTTATATTAACTTTTTCAAAAGAAGAGAGGAAAAGAAGAATTTGTTTTTCAAACCCGTTAAAACAAAATCGTTTTCAAAAGTTGTTTTAAACTTAGTTTTTTTAAATTCTTTTTGTTTGAATCAAACCCTAAGACTCAGAGGAGGATTAACTTAAGGTCAACAAGCCTCCTAGGACTGTGTCAGATTTAGGGGGAGTTCAAATTAAAAGGAAGTATTAGAAGTTTAAAAATATTATATTCTCAAATAACACTATCCGTTCAAAAAGCACTTTTTGAAAATACAATATTCTTATTTTCTAAAACATTTTTTTAATCTCTTTATCCTTTGAACGTCTCTAAAACACTTTACTGTGATTAGAAAATCTCTAAGACACATAGAAATTCTCTTGTAGTCAACAAGGTTCCTAGGATTGTGTCAGATTTAGGAAAATTCCAATCAATAAAGTACTTAGATTTTCAAATTTTCTTTCTCAAGTACTTAGAATTTCTTAAAATATCTTCTGAGAATACATAGTTTTTTCAGGTACTTATTACTTAAGTGTAAATATTGTCAAAAATACTGCTCTTAGAAAACTCTTTCAAAAGTCTCTCTACTTAAGAAATTTTATTCTCCTTTAACTTGAGGATTAAGTGGCTAAAAGTTCTGAACATAGACATATTGACCCATGATTAAATTTAAAATCATACTTGGAATAAAAAATAAGTGGTTAAATGTTCTGAACCTGAACTTATTGATTAAATATTTTAAGATTTTTTGTTGCTTATCATGCATGGACTCAATAAGAATATACACTTGATTCCAACTTTGTTTTTGAGCATCAATTCTTCATTTTTGCTTAATTATTTCAAAATTTTGCTACATAGAAATTATCATAATTCTTGACATTACTTTACTTAGAATTATTTTTTGCTCAAATTTTTATGTTTTCAAAACTCATAAGTTCTGATACACAAATTTTTTCCTTAAATCTTCATTTAAAATATACTTTTCAAAAGTTCTTTATTGATATATGGCCAAGGGGGACAGAAAGAAAAAAAGTGAAAAAAAATTCAAATTTTTATCTCTTTTTCAAAAAGTAAAGTAAAATTTCTAAGTTCTTCTAAAAATTTCTAAGTGCTTCAAAAATTTTCTAAGTTTTTTTTTAAAAATATTACTAAGTAAAATTTATCTTAGTAAACAAAATTTGTCTAAGCAAAAATCTTTTAAAATTTTGGCAAATGTTTCTAAGTAAAGTTTTCTTAGTGAACAAATCTTTGTTTTAGCAAAAACTTGTCTAATTAAAGATTTTTCCAAGTAAAAATGGTTTTTAAATGCACAAAATATGTTGCAAGCAAATTTTTCTAAGTGTGCAAAAGTTGAAACATTTTAAGGGAAATTTGTTTTCAAAATATTGGCTAAGTAAAGTTCTGTTAAGTAAAATTTTTTTTGCAAGGCATGTTTAAGTAAAAGTTTTTTTAAAGAAAATTTAGGCTTGCAAAACCTTTCTAAAGTGGAAAATTTTCTAAGTGTAAAAATTTTTGTAAGTGCAAATGCTATTGCTCTATTTTGAAAAATAATTAGTCAAAAACTTAAAGCACTTAGAAGTTTTGCAAAAACTGCTATCACTGAAAGTTTCAGGGGGAAAATGTTTATTTCATGGGGGAGCTTTGTGCAATGTTTCAATTTTGTAAGTTTTTTTGGAAATATTCTAAAATATAAGGAGAAGAGTTTCACATTAAGGGGGAGCTTCATGCATTTTCAAAACATCCAATCAAAGTAATTTTTCAAAAGTTTTGTGACATGTTTTTCTCTGAAAATTATTTTTTTGAAAAATTATGAAATCCATTACTTAAAGTTTTTTCTTGAAAACTATGTTTTTGAGAAATTGTGAAATCCATTACTTAAAGTTATCTTGGAAAAACTCAAAAACCCCTCTTAGATATTTTGTTCATCCATGAATATTTTTTGATATATGTCAAAGGGGGAGAAAAGGTCTTAAGTGGTTTATAACACAATAATTCAGGGTTGCAGGGGAAATAAAAAAAATTTTGCGGCTCAAAACTACATTGGTTTTAAACTTTACTCTGCTCAAAACTGTAATCTTTACTCTCAAAACTACTAAAATTCATTGGTTTTTACCTTCTTTTCTTAAAGGTTATAATGTTTACTTAACATTGAATTGTGTTGCCATAAATCAAAAAGGGGGTGATTGTTGGTGCCAGAAGCACCATATCGAACCTTGTATTGATATTGAAAAAGGGTTCAAAGTTAAGTATTATTGGTGCTCTAACGATGTTACTCAAGTGTGCAGAAAAAATCCTAGGTACACTAGGCACGAAGTCCTGGTTCTAAGAATTGGGCACTATGTCCTGGCCGCGAGCTGGGCAACTAAGACTTGGTGAGTAATGCTGGGCACTAAGACCTGGCCGAGGGCTGGGCACTAAGACCTGGCCGAGGGCTGGGCACCGAAGACCTGGTGAGTAAAGCTGGGCACTAAGACCTGGTCACAGATTGGGCACTAAGACCATGCTGAGGGCTGGGCTCCGAAGACCTGGTGAGTAAAGCTAGGCACTAAGACTTGGTCGCGAATTGGGCACTAAGACCTGGTGAGTGAAGGTGGGCAAAAGTCCAACCGGAGGAGCCGGTTGGCAAACAGGTAAATTCTCCCAAGAGGAGTAGGTGAGGACGCGTTCCCTGTAGGAGGGAACATTAGGCATTAGTTCGACCTAGGGTTCCATTTGGGAAGCCCAAAGTCAGAACCAAGACAGCTTAGATTGTAAATCATGTTCTAATCTTATTATTTGTATGCTTCTTGTGACTTTGGAACTAACCCTGGTTGCAGGAACGAAGGGATGAAGGTTTCTGCATTCAGGCGTCTCAATGGAGTGAGGCGCCCTAACTAGGCTAGGCGCCTGTATTGAGACAGGTGCCCTAGTGAAGAGTTATTCCAAAACAATCGAAGCAAACTGCCACGCAAGCCTCTAGACAAAGTCAAATGAGGCGCCTGTGTTACACAGGCGCCCCAGTCAGCTCAGGTACCCCAGTCAGCTCAAGGGCCCCAGTTGAAGGGATAAGTGCTGGCCAAGTTTGCGGATTGGAGTTCTCGTAGGATAGGCCACGTGTCAGGTGCCCCTTCAACACAGGCACCCCAGTGACTGATATAAATAGGGGTTCACCCCCAAGGCTTCAAGACAACTTGCTCTCTACGCACTCATTCAAGCGCTACGCTCCGACAAGCTTCGTACTCGCGATTCAAGCGCCGATGACGACCTACTGCTCCGAACTTCTAACTTCTCCGGTCCTCAGTAAAAGTTCATTTTTTTAAGTGTTGTAATTTTGTTTTAAATTCTATATTTGTACTCCAACTTGTAATCTTTTACGAGAATATAGAATTGCCTATCGTAAACGGTCAAGGATCGTGGGCCTTAGACTAGGAGCCGACCGCGACTTTGAACCATGTAAAAACAAACCGTGTTAGCGATTGTTTTTGCTATTTTCGCTACGCAATTACTCTCTTTGTCCGAAAATTTTAACGATCGATATTCACCCCCCCCCCCACCTCTATCGATTCAATCCGATCCCAGAGTAAGAAAAGGAGGTCGTGCTCGTGCCATGGTGACTTCGTTTCTTGGAGGATTGTCGCCCACACAACATCCAATGAGGGGATAGGACATACAGTAAAAGATCGCAAGGTAAATGAGAGGTATAACTCTTCTCTTTGGCTCCTTTTACTTTGATCTATCATTTCATGTGTTGATAATTAATTATCTTGTTGTTAATTATTTGTTAATTAATTATGATGGTTAATTTTCTTGGACCCTGATAATGAACACAATAATCGGTGATCCGCTCGTCGTTTATTCCGCAGCTAATCAGTTGGACGAGATTGATCGCTAGAACAACATGGTTTTCATGCTATCACTCGAATCGGTTATCATGACGATGAGACGGTCGTTTTGGGAAATAGGTCTACATTCGGATTAAAATTGTAATCCATGAACATGGAGAGGTTTCCCATGTGCGACCCGGAATCCCCTTTGGCATAAAACCAACAAATTTTTCTCAAACTCAGTCCTAGAGTGTTGGTATTGTTTATCTTTCTTCATCTCTCCCTATTCATGATGTTCTTTATGTTCTTGGAGCTCCCTTTAATTTGTTATCAATAAGTCAACTTACTCGATCACTTGATTGTGTCATCTCTTTTACTAAAAATTCTATTTCCTTACAGGACCAAAGTACGGGGAAGATGATTGGCTTCGGATATGAGTCACATGGCCTATATCAGCTTCATCGACCCTCTCTTGTTGTTTTAGTGATGGCATCTCATCTTCTTATTCATGCTTAGTTAGGATATCTAGGTCTTGATAAGTTGAAACAATTACATCCTAGCCTTTCTGACTTAGATTTTTTGGTCTGTAAGTCATGCCAATTAGGAAAGCTTGTTCGTAGTTCTTTTTCTTCTTGCACTGTGAGTCAGGCTACATCCCCTTTCATTTTGGTTCATTTTGATGTCTAGGGTCTGAGTCATATTTCTTCTATATTAGGGTCTCGATATTTTGTTACTTTTATAGACGATTTTCCTGTTGTACTTAGTTATATCTGATGAAGGTTCATTCAAAATTGTTTTCTATTTTTAATCTTTTTTCCATGAAATCAAAACTCAATTTGGTATTTGTCTTCCAACCTTGCAAAGTGATAATGCACATGAGTATCTATCTACTCTGTTTCGGGCCTTCTTGGTATCTCATGGTGTGTTGCATAGGATGTCTTGTCCTCATACTCCCCAACAGAATGGAGTTGCAGAATGCAAGAATCGTTATCGAGACCACTCGAACTCTTCTTTTCCACTCTCATGTTCCTTATCGGTTTTGGGGTGACGTTGTACTTACTATGTGTTATCTTATCAATCGTATGCCTTTCTCCACTCTACATGATAAAATACCTCATCATGTACTTTATCCTCATTGGTCTCTTCATCCTTTACCACCTAGAGTCTTTGGTTATATATGTTTTGTTCATGCTCTTGATCCTGGCATTGACAAACTCTCTCCCTAGTCTCATAAATGTGTCTTCCTTGCGTACCCACGGTCTCAAAAAGGGTACAAGTTTTATTCCCTTACTTTTCATTGGTACTTCATATCTGCTAATGTCACATTCTTTGATTTGGTTCTATTTTTTAGGCCTAACGCATCTTCGTCTGAGTTTTCTCCTTCTATGCCTATGTCAATGACTATCCTTTACCCTCTAGAGGACTCTCAATCACCTCCAACCCTATCTCCTCCTCCATTGCGGGTTTATCAACGTCATACTCGTCCTTCTTTGTCGTCGCCCAATGCTGACACTGTCACGGACACATCTTTGGAGCCAAGTCATTCACCTCTTCCCCCGGTCCCATCTCCTGAATCTGATATTTCTATTGCAAATCGAAATGATATGCATTCCACTCGTAATCCTTCTCCTCATTATGTTTCATTGTGTTATCATCGTCTTTCTCCTTCCAATTATTCTTGTCTTTTCTCTTTCTCATATGTTTCTCTTCCAAAGACTGCAGGTGATGCTTTTGCTCATCTAGAATGGAAATAGGCTATGCTCGACGAAATGTGTCTCTTACAAAGTAGTGGGACTTGGGACCTCATTCCTCTACCGCCAGGGAAATCAGTTGTTGGTTGTCGATGGGTATATACCGTTAATGTTGGTCCAGACGAAAAAGTTGACCTGCCTAAACCCGCCTCGTCGCTAAGGACTATACTCAGATCTTCGGATTCAATTATGGGGACACTTTTTCTCCTGTTGCCAAGATGTCCTCTATCCATTTATTCCTGTCCATTGCTACGATTCGACATTGGTCTCTTTATCAATTAGACATCCAAAATGCTTTCTTACATGGTGACCTGCTCGACGAAGTCTACATAAAGCAACCTCCATGTTTTGTTGCTCAGGGAGTCTTCTAGTCTTGTATGTCGCATGTGAAAATTTTTATATGGCCTCAAGCAGTCACCCAGTGCATGATTCGGTTGATTTAGTACTGTAATTCAATAGTTTGGCATGACTTGGAGCAAAGTCGACCATTCTGTCATTAATCGCCACTCATCTACTGGTTGCATCTATTTAGTGGTTTATGTTGATGATATTGTCATCACACGTAGTGATCATCTCAGGATTTCACAGGTGAAACAGTATCTTTTCAAGCATTTCCAGGCAAAGGATGTCGGCAAACTCAAATATTTCTTGGGGATAAAAGTAGCACAATCTAAATATAAGATCATCAAATCTCGAAGGAAGTATGCAATCGATATTTTAGAAAAAAAATAGGAATGTTAAACTCAAAGGCAGTTGACAATCACATGGATCCTAATGTCAAGCTCCTACCAAACCAAGGGGAGCCTCTTTCAGATCCTGAACGATATAGGCGATTAGTAGGGAAACTAAGCTATCTTACTGTTACTCATCCAGACATTTCATTTGCAGTACGTGTAGTAAGTCAGTTTCTCAACTCTCCATACAAGGAACATTGGATGTTGTGATCCACATTATTCGATATATTAGAGGCGCTCCAAGAAAAGGTCTTCTGTACTGAGACAAAAGGCATACTCGAGTCATAGTGTATTCTGATGTAGATTGGGCAGTTTCTCCCACTGATAGGAGATCTACTTTAGGATTTTGTATATTTGTCGGAGATAATCTTGTTTCTTGGAAAAGCAAAAATGTAAAATATTGTAACAAGATCCAGTGCAAAGGCAGAGTATCGAGCTATGGTCATAGCCAGTCAAGAGCTTATATGACTCAAACAGTTGCTTCAGAAAATAAGATTTAGAGAGATTACACAAATATCACTTATATGTGACAACCAGGTCGCAATGCATATCGCATCAAATCCAGTTTTTCATGAGAGGATAAAGCATATTGAAGTTGATTATCACTTTGTTAGAGAAAAAGTTGTATCTGGAGAAATATATACTAGTTATGTCAACTCACATGATCAACTAGCAGATATATTCACTAAGTCACTTAGAGGGTCCCGAATTGACAATATATGTAATAAGCTGGATGCATATGATTTATATTCTCCAGCTTGAGGGAGAGTGTTAGAATATTGTAAATATAGCTAGGGGTAATTTGATGTATCCTAATTTATATCCTAAAATATAAATTAGTCCTTAGAATAGAATCCTGATTTATTTCCTAAAATAGAGTTCTAATTATTTCTTAGAATAGGTCTTAACTTTATATATAAATATGACTTATATCTTGTAATATTGGATAAAAGGAATTCTTTAACATCCATGATCAAGGTGACTTGAATATCTCAAGTCTAAGGAAACTTGCACTCAAGTTGCAATGAGATCTTCATTGACATATCTATATATATTTAGAGAACCATATGAAGTCTCATAGTAGATTACTCCAATGAACTAGTTACTATAACTAGCATTCACGTTTAACTCTCGACATCCCAATATCTCCAGCTAGTGAAGAACAATTGCTTGGACAACCCATGGAGTATAACCCATGCTAGTCTCACGAAATTGATGATGTCCAAACTCATCAATTCATCAACTAGAGAATGTTTTAATATATTCATAATTATATATGTAAAGATGCTCACTAGTTGTAATCCAATTATAAGTTTTCTCATGCTATGAATTGTATTGTGGATGTTCAGTAAATGAGTTTAAGATCTAATCATACACATAGAGAATGTGCACTCAAATAATGAAACTATATTTAGCTAATAAACAAGTTAAAATTATATGACGATTGTCTTAGGACACCTCTCAAATTTAACAATAAATTCTCCAGGATGTCTAGGACCCATACAAATAGAGTTCTATTTAGCGGTAATACCTATTGCTCACTAAATTCCACAGACTTTATAAAGTACTTGAATTGTAATAGACTACTTTTCCATTGCATTTGTGAGGCTACATTTATGTAACCACCACTTCCACCACTTAAATATTCAGAATCACTTCAGACGTACAACACAAATACGAGATTTCTTATTTATAATGTTGAAGTTAAGAAAACACCATTAGATACAATTAGGTGAATTGAACTTATAGCAGCTACCAAGGTATCAAAATAGAATCCATTCCTTGATAATACATGTAAAAGTTAACAGATAATTGTTTGAACGCATAAAAGCTAGCAGATAGGTGTTATAAGTTATATGAGCTAATAGGTAGGAACTACCTTTGCAATAGCTAATGTGTTCATAGTCAAAGAATTTGGACAACTAAACACAATATAATAATTACTGCTTACTACAAGATTATAGAAGGTGGTATGGTATCATCAAAAACAACATTCCTGCTTCCTACAAAGTAGAAGCATCCACCAAGGAACTTGTTATGATCTTGTAGCAAGCAACAATGGGTAACGAATTAAACCCTGAGGGTTTGTTTAATTAGAGGTCATCCTTGATAACCTTTGTTATGCTTCTAAGGTTATCAACGAAAACCCTGTTTGGTTTAAATAATCAATGATTCATGAATAATGATCCATGCCTAAGATGTCAGCAAAAGAGGCATGTAACTCGAAATCGGAAAACTTCTAAAAAGTGAGTTTTCTTGATTCCATGGTTAACAAAAAAATTTTACCAAAAGTATCCTCCTATATTTATCCTTTGGGACAAAAATACCACTAACAATTAATAAAATGTCACATCGCCCCATTATTACACATCTTCATGAAACCCATTCACGGTCGGGAAACCTATCTTCTCGAAACCCACCCGATCACGAAACCCTAGCAGAGGAGGCACCCTTTCGGAGTTCGAAGTCATCCCACAAAACCCTCCCGGCATAAGAAGTCATCCCTATACGTACCCCGGGATGATTTTTGATGTAGTCAACCGAGTTAAGTTAGGTCCTGTTTGTATTTGATGTCTTATGTCTAAGTGTGAAGGAACTTAGAAGCATAAAAAGTTGAGCAGAAGACGCAATGAATGAGAAGAATGACATGGGAAGAGAGTCGATAAGCTCAATGCATCCAAGGGACGAGGAGCAACAAAAGAGTACACTAATGAAGCGAGAAGATCATGCACAACGTCCTAGGGATGAGAAACCGAGGAGGAAGCTTGCTCGAGGAGAAGGTCAGTGATGGATTTGAGTGAGCTTAACTCTGGATGATTGGAGCGTCACCCAAGCTCTCGAATCAATAATGGTTAACAAATGAAGTTAACTATTTTTGCACAAACAGTGCTGGAGGCACCTCAGATGAATAGTACTCAAGTCACCCTTAATGTTAATTGAGGTGCCCTCGATGTGAACTGAGGCACCCTAATTAACGATTGAGGTGCCTCAAATGATCAATACCATCAGAGAAATGTTGGCTGCGTGGATAAAGTTCTATCCAACTAAGCCGCCCTCAATGCCACGTCAGCAATGGTAACTTCTACCTAGAAGGCTATAAATAACCCCTTGAATCTAGGAGTTAAACAACAACAACAACAACTTGTACAAATCTTCTATAATTTTTCTAAGCTTTCCAAAGTGTGAAAGGGCCATATCAGCCTTTAATGAAGGAGTGTTTCTAGTGAGCTTTACATTCTTTGGATTAACAACCACCTAAGTTGTAACTAAGTAATTCTTTAAGGCCCTTTTATTTTTATGTTATTTATTTCTATTAATTAATTATTTGTCCTTGGTAAACAAAAGCAAGAGAAAGTGCTAACTTTTATTGTAGGCCTATTCACACTCCCCCCTCTAGCCAGTCGACATTGACGAATATGCGGTATCAGAGCCCAGACACTTTAGAAGGATTAACTGCCAACTGAATCAATAAGAAGATGGTCGGATCAAGCATTTGACGGTGATCGTTGGTCGGTAAGAGGGGGTGAATTGTCCCAAAAAATAATAACTCAAATCTATTGTTTATCTTTAAACAAAGATGGTAGTTTGATCAAACAAAAATAAATAATATAAAATAAATTGAGCAAACTGTAAAAAAAAAGGCAATCGGATTTTACTTGGTTTGCAACCAGGAAGGTTGCTAATCTAAGGTGGAATGTGGCTCGATTCTCCTAAATAAAACTTCTTCGGGCGGAGAAGCCTCTTACATGTGGAAAGCTCATAAAAAAAAGAATGATTACAGAGAACTCGTTTCCTAATCCTTGGATTGAATGGAATCAATTGAAACTGACCTCTAGGGGTCTATTTATATCCCCGGTCAGAGTTATCCATTTGCTGATGTGGCACTTATAGGGTGCCCGAGTGCTCTTGTGTTGATGCAGTCTGACCTGATTGTTGTTTTGGTGTTGACACCGATTTATGTTTAGGTGAGTAAGATAAGATTGGCTTAATTCATGGTCGGGGACTGGGCACGAGTCCTGGTGAGTGAAGTCGGGTGACAAAAACCCCAGTGAGTGAAGCCGGGTGACGGAAACCCCAGTGAGTGAAGTCGGGTCCTGGTGAGTGAAGTCATGTGACAGAATCCCCGGTGAATGAAGTCGGGTCCTGGTGAGTGAAGCCGGGTGAAGGAAACCCCAGTGAGTGAAGCCGGGTCCTAGTGAGTGAAGCTAGGTGAAAGGAAACCTCGGTGAGTGAAGCCGGATCCTAGTGAGTGAAGCTAGGTGAAAGGAAACCTCGGTGAGTGAAGTCGGGTCCTAGTGAGGGAAGCGAGGTGAAGGAAACCCTAGTGAGTGAAGCTAGGTCCTAGCGAGGGAAGCTAGGTTGAACAAAGTCCCGATGAGTGAATCTGGGCATGAAGTCTTGGTCCGGGGGATTGAGCATGAGTCAACCAAGTGGCTGGATCGGTCTGGAGTCCGATCTGAAGTTGGCACCAGCTCCCTTGTTAATAGATCGGTCTAGTGACCGATCCAGGGAGTCTGATCGTTCTGGTGAACGATCAGAAAGAGAACAGAAACATTCTGTATGGTTTCTGATCGTTCTAGTGAACGATCAGAGAGAGATTAAAATATTTCTGTAAGAAACCCTGATCAGTATGTCTGATCGATCAGGGACATCCTGACCGATCAGGATGGCTCCTGATCGGTCAGGGAGTGACCTGATCAGGCCCTAACCTGATCGGTCAAGTGACCGATCAGGTTAGGGAGCTGGTGGGAGCTGGCGGAAATTCCAGCGAGCTGGTGAATCGGTCTAGTGGCCGATCCTCGATCCCTGATCGGTCAGTGTGACTGATCACAGCTTCACTGGATCGATCAGGCAGGAGCCTGATCGATCAGGCCCATCACTAATCGGTCTAGTTGACCGATCAGTGCCTTACTGGAATTCACACAGAATGTTCTTGGTTTGAGGATCGGTCTGGTGACCGATCCCTTATCTCTGATCGGTCAGGGTGACCGATCAGATCCTTGCTGGAACGATTAGAGGTTAGTCTGATCGATCAGAAGGGCAACTGATCGGTCTGCCTGACCGATCAGTGTCTGATAACTTTAATTTGAATCATTGTTAGACTTCTAATTTCACTCTGATCGCTACTGATACATGCTGTTACCTACTGATCCGATTTGATTTTCTATGCTAATCTTCTGATGAGTGTGCAGGTGATACAGGGATGGCACAAACCAAGAAGGAGAGTCAATGGGTGACTTTCGCTTCGGTCAGGTTTGTTTATTTTCCATTCGCAGGATTCAACGGCTTTTGGCGCAGGCTGGCAACTGTCTGGCGAAGCTGGCAACTGACCTGAGGCTCGGTTGAAGAGGTTTCAGTGGACTGAGCCCAGTAGAGGTCAGTGGGTAGGTGACGGAGCTTGTTGCAGACACGCCTGGTGAGCTGCAGACGTGCCTGGTGAGTTGCAGATGCGCCTGGGATGACCTGGTGATGAGCAGAGGTTTAAGAGATAGCTAGCGAAGAAGAGATAGTAACTTTGAACCTTGAGAACTTTTGAATCGGTTGAGAATGTTGCGAGTCGATCAGCAAGCAGACACGAAGAGCTGAAGGTTCTTGCATGAGGGTTGTGCTGGGTTGAGCTCTGTGTAGTGTTCTCTTCTCTTTGCGCTTTCTTTGCCTGTGCTTAAGTTTGATCTGTAAGTTCCTTATCGTGATCTCCTGTACTCAATTAATTCATTCCTGAGATCTGTGGAGAGGTTACTCCACCGAGAAGGAGTCTTGTGATGGATCATCTAGGCGTGCTAGAGGGGGGGGGGTGAATAGCAGTTTTTCCGTTTGATTTCTACAAAGTTGTTAGTGCAGCGGAAATAATATGCAAATGAAAAGATTAACAATGCTAACAACCAACCATTTACTTGGTATCCACCCAGATGGGTTACTAATTCAAGGATTCACGCCGTACACCAGTTCCACTATGAAAAATTCTCCTTCAGGTGGAGAAACCTTTACACTGGTGATCTTCCTCTTTTCAGAATACAGTAGAATACAAGAGAGGAAGTAGAGAGCACTCTTCAGACGAGCAGCACTTCGACACTGTACAGAACCATACCGCTCACGTGCAAAAAGGTGCTCCTTTTATAGGTGAACAGGACAAACTCGCAGTCTGTCCAGCCCCGCACCAGTCGACTGCCCCAAGGGCAGTCGACTGGTCTAGCATTAATTGCTAGCCAACGGCTAGTTTTTGGAGTATACCAGTCGACTGCCCCAAGGGCAGTCGACTAGTCCAAGGCCTAAAACTCTCTGTGAGTTTTGGCAGTCGACTGGCCCTGGGCCAGTCGACTGCCCTGCCTCTCAGCCTTGTTCCAGCAACTCCGGACCTTCTCCTTCATGTGTGCCTTCAGGTCTGCTCCCTTGGCTTGCCTCTTGAAGTCCTCTTCCTCTGGCTATCATCCCTCGGATGCGCACGCAAGCCTTCCCTTGGCTTGCCTCCATGCCACCCTTCACGTGTGCCCTTGAAGTCCACTTCCCGGCTTTGCCCTTGGAGCTCTCCTCCCTCGGCTCTCGTCCCTCAGATATGTCCACCATGTGTAATTCTCCAAGTCCTGCAAACTCAATCACACACATCAAACACATCATAACGCTCTAACCTTAAACATATTCACCCACACACATCAAAACCATGATCTTCCAATCATTTAAGGGCCGATTGCCTCAACAATCTCCCCCTTTTTGATGCGTGGCAATATGTTTATGTTTAGAGATAAATAACAGCCAACAATAGCAATAGCAATAGATAACAATTGAAAAAGTATAAGGCATAGTAACCCTAAGACGTAACCTCCCCCTTAATCCATGTCTTCTCCCCATTTTCAATTCTAATCATAATCCAAGTTAAGTTTCCACTTAACACTAAACATCATTAAAAATGTAAGACATATTAAAACCTAAGAGGTAACCACCACCTTAATTCATGTCTTCTCCCCATTTTTAATCATTCAAGGTCTAAGTAAAAATGAAAACCTTAAACCATCCATTCCAAGTTAAAATTCTAACTTAAACCACCCATTCTCCCCCTTTGACACCATCAAAATGATTACCTCAGGCAACCCAACCCTATGACATCAAATGAAAGAGATTTTGATTTCTGAAAGAAAGTTTCAGAATCTGAAACAAAGCGTGCCAGTCGACTGCCCATGGGGCAGTCAACTGATACGCTATCTGTCTAAATTTTCAGCTTTTCTACCGAATTTCAGAAACTTCCAGAAAATTCCAAAAATTATAAAATTTTGCATACATGTTTGAAATGATATACTCTATCAAAGAAAAATATTAGTCCATATAAAATTTCAAACATGCATGACTTTTGATAAAAATCTAAAAATTTTGAAAACCACTACATTTTGTACCAAACTTACAATCCAATTTTGCAATTATATAACTTTCAAGAGCATGGCAACTTATATAAAGCATAAAATGATTTTCAAAGGTTTAAAATGTCCAACTATAATCTTTGGGCAATGTGCCCATTGATTAAACACTTGCCTTCACCATAATTGGTTTAGTTTTCATATTTTGATACTTCTAATGGTTCAACAATGTACCACAAGCACAAGTGAGCCAAATGTATCACCCTAATGGATCAAGCACCCTTTTTCAAATTTAAAATCTTAAAGTTCATCCTACACTTCCACAAAACACATTCCAAGGCCTCTTCTTAAGGATGTAAACTCCGATTCGGGAAGAGGCTTGGTAAAGATGTCGGCTAGGTTCGACTTTGATTCAACATAGTGTAGTTCTATGTCTCCCCTTGCCATATGGTCTCTAATGAAGTGATGTTTCACTTCAATGTGTTTTGTCCTAGAGTGGTGAACCGGATTTTTGGTTAAATTGATTATACTTACATTATCACACAAGACTTTGACCTTGGTGTAATGTAACTCATAATCCTCTAAGGTGTGCATGATCCAAAGGAGTTGGGAAACACACCCACACCCATTGCCACATATTCCGCCTCCGTTGTTGATAGGGAAACGCATGGTTGTTTCCTACTGCTCCAACTAACTAAGGAAGACCCAAGGAATTGACACCCTCCACTAGTACTCTTCCTATCTAGCTTACAACCCGCATAGTCCGAGTCGGTGTATCCAATTAGATCAACACTAGGGGTTCTAGGATACCAAAGTCCGACATTGAGGGTACCTTTGACATACCTTAAGATCCTCTTGACTACAACCAAATGGGACTCTTTGGCACAAGATTGGTACCTTGCACATATACCTACCGTAAAAAGTATATCGGGTCTACTAGCGGTTAGGTATAGGAGGCTACCAATCATGCTCCTATATTGCTTAGAGTCTACCATTTTCCCTTCAAGGTCACTATCCATTTTCACATTGGTTCCTATGGGTGTAGATGCTACCTTAGCATTTTCTAAATCAAATTTCTTTAACATTTCCTTAGCATATTTGGTTTGAAAGACATGTGTACCTTCATTAGTTTGCTTAACTTGAAGGCCTAAAAAGAAGGTTAAATCTCCTACAAGACTCATCTCAAATTCATCTTCCATACACTTGATGAATTCTTGTAAAAAGTCATTATTTGTTGACCCAAAAATGATATCGTCTACATAGACTTGGGCAACAAATATGTCCTTGTCCTTAGATTTTATGAACAAAGTAGGGTCAATTGTTCCTCTCCTAAACCCCTTAGACACTAGAAATGAAGAAAGCCGTTCATACCAAGCCCGGGGAGCTTGTTTCAATCCATATAAGATTTTTCTTAATTTGTAAATGTGTCTTGGATAGTTAGGGTCCTCAAACCCGGGGGGTTGTTCTACATAGACCTCTTCCTTAATGATCCCATTAAGGAATGCCGACTTCACATCCATTTGGTGAAGTGTGAAACCCATGTGAGCGGCATAGGCTAGTAGGATTCTAATAGATTCTAATCTAGCTACGGGGGCATAGGTCTCATCATAATCTAATCCCTCAACTTGGTTAAACCCCCTAGCCACCAATCTAGCCTTGTTCCTAGTGATTTTGTTTTGGTCATCTAGTTTGTTCCTAAAGACCCATCTTGTGGTTACAATGGTGCAATAATTGGGCCTAGGCACCAACTCCCAAACTTCACTCCTTTCAAATTGATTTAGCTCTTCTTGCATGACTAAAACCCAATCAACATCTCCTAATGCTTCATCAATGGATTTGGATTCTAATTGAGAGATTAGAGCTATTTGACTAGTTTGATCCCTAAAGTAGGATTTAGTCCTTACTCCTTGAGTTACATCACCCACTATTTAGTCAATAGGGTGATCATGGTGATGTCTCAAGGGCCTAGAGGTTGTGGGTTCATTTACTCCTTCTTCCTCATCCTCTAGGGTACTTCTGACTCCCCCTTGATCATTGCCCTCCAGATGTAAGTCTTGGATTCTTTGGGCAAGGGGTTGGACCTCTTCTATATCCTTATCAATTGAAGCTTTTCTAGGGTAGGTACTTGTGGTTTCATCAAACTTAACATTCGAGGACTCCTCAATCACTTTTGTCCTCTTGTTGTAAACTCTATAACCCCTACTAGTTAATGAGTACCCTACTAGAATTCTATCATCGGCTTTTGAGTCAAACTTCCTTAGGTCATCTTTGGTATTTAAGATGTAGATTTTACATCCAAAGACCCTAAAGTAATGGACTTGTGGTACTCTTCCATTCCATAATTCAAATGGTGTTTTTCCTAGAAACCTATGTACCAACACCCGATTTTGAATATAACAAGCGGTGTTAACCGCTTCGGCCCAAAAGTAGCTAGGGAGAGAATATGCATTAAGCATAGTCCTAGCAGCTTCATGCAAGGCTCGGTTTCTCCTCTCAACTATCCCATTTTGTTGAGGAGTCCTTGGGCATGAAAATTCATGTTTGTATCCATTTTCAATACAAAATTGTGTGAAACTTGCATTTTGGAACTCCCCACCGTGGTCACTCCTAATTCAGTTTTTTTTATATGTTTTTCGTTTTCTACCCTTTTACTAAATCCTATAAAAATCTCTAGGGTATCATCCTTATGTTTCAAAAAGTAAACCCATGTAAATCTAGAAAAATCATCTACTATGACTAGACAATATTTATTCCCTATAAGTGAGGGAGTACTATGACAATCAAATAAATCGATATGTAAAAGCTCTAATAGTAATGAAGTAGTGGTTAGGGTTTTACCTTTGTGTGATTATTTTGATTGCTTACCCTCTTGGCATGCATCACACAATTTGGTCTTCTCATACTTGATCATTGGTAGCCCCTTCACCAACTCTTCCTTAGCCACTCTTGCAATGCTTCTCATGTTGACATGCCCAAGCCTCCGATGCCACAACCACCCTTCTTCTTCTTTAGACATGAGACACTTAGCAACATTGTTAGTAGCATAATCAATATCAAGATAATATAAATTTGCCTCTCTAAACCCTTCTAACACAACACTATTTGATTCATTATGTTTAATGATGCACTTCTTAGCATGAAATTCGACCCTAAAACCGACATCACATAATTGACTCACGCTAAGTAAATTGAACTTCATATCCTTAATTAGGAGTACCTTATGTATAGAAATCGTGGAAGATACCTCAATGGTGCCCCTACCAATAATCCTCAATTTTCTACTATTTCAAAGGAAATCATCCCTTCTCTTAAGTAGCTAATAGTAGTGAACTTGCTCACATCCCCGGTCATGTGTCTTGAGCATCCACTATCTACTATCCACATAGTTGAGGCCTCCTTCACCTTTACCTATACAACATGAAAAACATACTCTTTTGGTACCCAAATCTTTGATCCATAAGCATCATGTAAAAACCTCTTAGGTACCCATGCCTTCTTTATGTTTCCCTTAGCCCCTAGTCTCCTAGATGCACCAATCCTACCCGTGAGTGATACAAAGGTCACTTCTTTGTCTTTGGCCTATATCCCAAACCGACTTGTTATAAACGACCCTTTGACTGTTGATGATCATATCTAGGTTACTAGATCCTACTTGGAATTTCTTAAGGGCCTTTGTGAGGTCATCTACCTTTTTCCTTAGTTCCCTATTTTCAGTTTCAAGATGTGAAGCATGTGAAGTAATGGAACTAGCATGCAATTCTTCAAGTTTGGTAGATTCTACTCTAAGAATGACAATTTCTTCTTTTAGATCCTTAATCTTACTTCTAGCCTTAGCTAAGTCCATGTTAGTGCTAGAAATGATCTTGACTAAAGTAGAGGAGGGTAAGTGGTATACCTCACTTACCGAAGCTTCTGACTCGGATGATGAAGAGGAGGTGCTCTCATCTTCACTACTTGAACTTCTTTCATCATCTGATGAGTCTAAGTGATCTTGTGCCATAAGAGCAAAGTGGGAGACTTGCTCTTCTTCTTCCTCTGAGGATGATGGATCATCCCACGTCGCTTTTAGGTTGGTGGCACCCTTCTCCTTTCCCTTTGACTTCTTCTTATCACCTTTCTTCTTCTCCTCCTTCTTGTCATCTCTTCTCTTCAATTGAGGACATTCGTTCTTCATGTGTCCATCTTGGTGGCAGTTGTAGCATATAATATCCTTGGCCTTACCCTTGCCTTTGGACCCTTTCCTAGCATAAGATTTGTTAGAAAAATTTCTGAAAGCTTTACGCATCTTCCTTACCATGAATGCCTCTTGGTCGCTATCCATGGAGGCGCTGGATTCCTCTGAGTCTGATGAAGAGGAGTAGATCACCTTCTTCTTCTCCTTCCTCTTCTTCTTCTCCTTTTTTGCAACAAAAGCAATACCCTTCTCTTTGGCCGAGACATTTGCTTGCTCGTGTAGCTCAAATTCACAGAATAAGTCGTCTAATTTAACAATGGGCAAATCCCTTGATATCTTGTAAGCATCAACCATAGATGCCCACAAGCAGGTTCTTGGGAAGGCTTGTAGAACATACCTGACGATGTCCTGGTTCTCGATCTTTTCTCCAATCACATGGAGCTCATTGATTACTTCCTTCACCCTTCCATGTAGTTGGCTGACAGTCTCGTTGCTCTTCATGGATAGGGATTGGAGTTGGGCCACGAGCAAGTCCTTCTTGGCTCTTCTGGACTGGTTTGACCCCTCGTTCAATTCCACCAACTTGTCCCACAGTTCCTTGCGCTCTTGAACGGCCCCACCTTGTTCAGTTGCTCCTTTGAGAGCCCGCACTATAGTGTGGTGGTGGCCTTGGCATTGGACTGCGCCCTCTTCATTACCTCCTTCGACCAGGATCTCATCGGTATCGGTTCTCCTCTTTCGTCGATGGGTGCCTCAAAGCCATCTGCAACACTAATCCAGTTTTCAATATCGTTCATAAGGTAGTATTGCATCCTACCTTTCCAGTAAGTGAAGTCGTTCCCGTCGAAGAAGGGTGGTCATGCAGTAGAGTATCCCTCTTGAAACGCCATTATACTTGCTCCGGTTGACGGTTAGTTCTTCCGAAACGAACCGGCTCTGATACTAACTGATGGATCGTCTAGGCGTGCTAGAGGGGGGGTGAATGGCACTTTTTCCGTTTGATCTCTACAAAGTTGTTAGTGCAACGGAAATAATATGTAAATGAAAAGATTAACAATGCTAACAACCAACCGTTTACTTGGTATCCACCCAGATGGGTGACTAATCCAAGGATCCACGCCGTACACCAGTTCCACTATGAAAAATTCTCCTTCAGGTGGAGAAACCTTTACACTGGTGATCTTCCTCTTTTTAGAATACAGTAGAATACAAGAGAGGAAGTAGAGAGCACTCTTCAGACGAGCAGCACTTCGACACTGTACAGAATCATACCGCTCACGTGAAAAAAGGTGCTCCTTTTATAGGTGAACAGGAAAAACTCGCAGTCTGTCCAGCCCCGCACCAGTCGACTGCCCCAAGGGCAGTCGACTGGTCTAGCATTAATTGCTAGCCAACGGCTAGTTTTTGGGGTATACCAGTCAACTGCCCCAAGGTCAGTCTACTGGTCCGAGGCCGAAAACTCTCTGTGAGTTTTGGCAGTCGACTGCCCCGAGCCAGTCGACTGCCCTGCCTCTCAGCCTTGTTCCAGCAACTTCGGACCTTCTCCTTCATGTGTACCTTAAGGTCTGCTCCCTTGGCTTGCCTCTTGAAGTCCTCTTCCTCTGGCTATCGTCCCTCGGATGAACACGCAAGCCTTCCCTTGGCTTGCCTCCATGTCACCCTTCACGTGTGCCCTTGAAGTCCACTTCCCGGCTTTGCCCTTGGAGCTCTCCTCCCTCGGCTCTCGTCCCTCGGATATGTCCACCATGTGTGATTCTCCAAGTCCTGCAAACTCAATCACACACATCAAACACAACATAACGCTCTAACCTTAAACATATTCACCTACACACATCAAAACCATGATCTTCCAATCATTTAAGGGTCGATTGCCTCAACATCTTGATTATCCGGATTTCTGGGGCTTGATCTGCCGACGATCAAGGGATCGCCCACCTCACGGGCACGCCAAGGAGTAGGGGCAAGTTATCCCCGAACCTTGTAAACCTTCTGAGTTAGTGTTTGTTCTCTGTCTTATTCTTTCTGTTTTGTGTTATTGCTTCCGCTGCTAACCTTAAGTGCAGAAAGACTTCAAAGAAGTGAGAAGTTTTTGTGTCTGGCTATTCACACCCTCCCTCTCTAGCCATCCAAGGTCCAACAAGTGGTATTAGAGCCTAAGGCTCTTTCCAATGGTCTATCACCCGAGAGCATAACAAGAATGGCTATGAGGGAAGGTTTCAGCACCAACAGACCTCCATTTTTCGATGGAGCTGACTTCCAATATTGGAGGTCAAGGATGGAATACTACCTGAAGAAAGATATTGGTATGTGGTTCTCTGTGAAGGAGGGTTTCATCCCTCCAAAAGATGTTGAGAGAAAAGAGCTGGACTCATCAAGATGGTCAGCCGAGCAAACCCGGAAGGGAGAAGCTGATGCGAAGGCTGTGGTCACCCTGCAGTGTGGGATGACTAAGGAACAACTGATCAATGTTGGTTCCTTCACCAGTGCTACGGATCTGTGGAACAAACTTATTGAACTCCATGAAGGAACCAGAGATTCCCGGATAGCCAAGAGGGACCTTTTCCTCAACCAACTCCAAAACCTCACCATGAAGGAGTCCGAAACGGTAAGTGAACTCTATGGTCGATTCAAGGAAATACTTAACGGTTTACATTCCATCGATGAGAAGGTCGAGAATCGCGACCTTGTAAGGTACATACTAAAATCCTTTCCTAGGAATGCTTTGTGGTCATCCATGGTGGATGCCTACAAGATATCCAAGGACTTGTCTATTGTTAAGATAGATGACTTATTTTGTGAAATGGAATTACACGATATTACTAACAAAGGCCCTAAGGAAAAGGGGATTGCTCTTGTGGCAGGGGACAAGGCAAAGAAGAAGAAAGAAAAGAAGAAGGAGAAGGAGGTTTCATCTTCGTCATCCGAATCCGAGGAGGATGGAAGTGAGTCTTCATCATCCGAGATGGCTAACTTCGTAAGAAGGATGATGAGGAAGAGCCGACGCTACAAAGGGAAAGGTAACACTAGTGAAGTTAAAGTTGATAAATCTAACGTCACGTGTTATGAGTGTAGAAAAAAGGGGCATTATAAGAATGAATGTCCAAAAGGAAGAAGGAGGAGAAATCAAAAAAGAAGAAGAAAGCCTTGAAGGCCACATGGGATGAGTCTTCATCCAGCTCATCCGAAGAAGAAAAGGAGGAGAAGAGCACTCGTCATGTAGCTCTCATGGCCATAGAAGACATGGAGAGCAGTGACGAATCAAGGGACTTTTCAACCACGGCTACATCATCTTCGGATGATGATGAGATAATCTCTCCTAAGTTAGATAAATGCTATAGAACCATTGCATGCTTAACTAGTCTGCTTAAGAAATCCAAGGAAAAAGTGAAGTCCTTAAAAGTAGAAGTAGAGCAATTAAAATCCTCTAAGGATGAGGATATTGATGACTTACATGTTGAAGTTCTAGAGGATGAGAACAAAGCCTTGAAGAGTGAAGTTGAGAAACTTAAGAGTCTTCTTGAGAAATTCTCAACTAGCTTCAAGACTTTGGACATGATCCTAAACGCTCAAAGAGCGGTTTACAACAAGGCCGGTATAGGTTACAGACCTAAAGAACCAACCTTTGTCTCATTAATGTCTAGAACCCATGTTAGATCATCAAAGGTTTCTAGGGTTCAAAAGAAAATGATCAAGGCATGGGTGCATAAATCATGCATTGTTGGTGCATTAGGTCCCAAGGTTTGGGTACCTAAATCTTCCATTTTTCGTATTGTGTAGGTATTGATTGAGGGGGATCATATATTAACTTGGTTTGTTGATAGTGGGTGCTCCAAACACATGACCGGAGATAGATCATTGTTCACTACCCTATAAAGCAAAAGTAGAGGTAATGTATCATTTGGTAATAATGGTAGTCTTAAGATTGTAGGGATACGAGACATTCAAATATCCGAATGTCTTAGAATCAAAAATATCCTTCTAGTCAAGGGGATGTCATTTAATCTCGTAAGTGTCAGTCAATTGTGTGATGTGGGATACACAATTGAATTTCATCCAAGTCAATGTCTAGTTAGACAAAATGACACACTTGACACGATACTAGTAGGCACAAGAATAGACAATATTTATCAAGTTTCATTTAAAAGTGCTATTAATGCTTCTATTAAGTGTTTCATGTCCAAAGAAAAAGAATCCTCACTTTGGCATTGGAGGTTGGCCCACGTGAACATGAAGAATATCCGAAAATTGGCCAACAAAGGACTTGTACGAGGCTTACCAAGCATCAAATATGAAAAGGAAAAGCTATGTGATGCATGTCAAATGGGTAAGCAAACAAAAGCATCTCACAAAGGTAAAAGTGTTGTAAGTACCTCTACTGCTTTAGATTTACTACATATGGATTTGTTTGATTGTAGTACTATAATCTCATTGAATGGTAGTAGGTATTGCTTTGTAATCATTGATGACTATACTAGATATACTTGGACTTATTTTATAAAACATAAGGATCAAACTCTTGATATTTTTATTTCTTTTTGTAGAAGAATTGAAAATGAAAAATCTACAACAATAAAAACAATTAGGAGTGATCATGAAGGAGAATTTCAAAATCATAGGTTTTTAGAATTTTGTCAAGTAAAAGGGTATAAACATGAGTTACTCCTAGAAAACCACAGTAAAATGGTGTTGTAGAGAGGAAGAACCAAGTCTTACAAGAGGTTGCACGAAGCATGCTTAATGAGTACTCTTTACCGAGCTACTTGTGGGCTGAAGCTGTAAACACAGCTTGCTATATGCAAAATCGAGTCCTCTTTCATAGATTTTTAGGGAAGACTCCTCACGAACTTTGGTTTGAAAAACCACCTATAGTTAAACATCTCCGGGTGTTTGGGTGTAAGGTGTTCATTCTAAACACCAAGGATCATCTTGGGAAGTTCACAACTAAAGCTGATGAAGGGATACTGGTCAGGTATTCCCTTGTCAGCAAAGCTTATCGAGTCTACAACAAGAAATCTAGGTTAGTTGAAGAATCTTCTGATGTTGTATTTGAGGAGATCCCAAAAGCGATTGATCAATCAGAAGATATAGAGGGAGTTCAATTCGAGCTTAGGAGACTAGGATTGAATGAAGGTCCAAGTGTTGTAAATGTTGCGGATGAATCTGATGATGGTGAGCCTAGACGACATGAAGCTTAGCCAGACCCAGAGTCTTAGCCTATGTCTAGTGAGACCATCCAGGAAGCACCTCCAACACCAAGGCAAACTAGGTTAGCCTCTATTCATCCCCAAGACCAAATTGTTGGAGATATCCATCATGGGGTTAGAACTAGATCATTCTTTAGGAATGAGGCTAATGAGGTTGCCTTAATTTCTAAAATTGAACCTAGGATTGTTGACGAGGCATTGCATGATCCCGATTGGATCATTGCTATGCAAGATGAGTTAGATCAATTTGATAGAAGTCAAGTTTGGGATTTAGTTCCTAGACCTAAGAAGTCCACAATTATTGGAACTAAATGGGTCTTCAAAAATAAATTGAACCATAAGGGAGAAATCGTAAGAAACAAGGCACGCTTGGTAGCCAAGGGTTATAGTCAAGTTGAAGACCTTGATTACGATGAGACCTATGCTCCCGTGGCATGATTAGAATCCATTCGGTTGATTCTTGCATTTACAGCACATAGAGGTTTCAAACTCTATCAAATGGATGTTAAATCGGCCTTCTTAAATGGTTTCATTGGAGAAGAGGTCTATGTTGAACAACCACCAGGGTTTGAAAATTCTGAATTTCTAAACCACGTGTTTAAGCTCAAGAAGGCTCTTTACGGCCTAAAACAAGCACCTCGGGCTTGGTATGAGCGGTTGTCAACATTTTTAATTGAAAAAGGCTTCCTGAGAGGACAAATAGACCCTACACTATTTCTACGAAGAGATGGTGACAATATCTTTGTAGCCCAAGTATATGTCAATGACATAATTTGTGGCTCCAACAACAAGGGTTATTTGAATGAGTTTATTGGACACATGGAGAGTGAATTTGAAATGAGTCTAGTGGGAGAATTAACCTTCTTCCTTGGACATGAGATCAAACAAACTCGAGACGGAATCTATGTGCATCAATCTAAATACACTCATGAGATGCTCAAAAAATTTAACATGAGTGACACTAAGGAGGTAACCACTCCCATGGCGACAAATACGAGGTTAGACAATGATGAGAGTGGGAAGCCCGTCGACCTAACCCAATATCGAAGTATGATAGGTAGTTTGCTATACCTCATAGCTAGTCTCCTAGATATCGTTTTTGCTGTGGGTATGTGCGCTAGATACCAAGTCTGTGCTAAGAAATCTCATTTAATTGCTGTAAAGAGAATTTTGAGATACCTTAAGGGCACAATTGGAGTCGGTCTTTGGTACCCCCGTACAAAGTCGTTTGACTTAATTGGTTATACCGATTCCGACTATACTGGGTGCAAGTTGGATCGGAAGAGCACAAGTGGGAGTTGCCAATTTTTAGGATCATCCTTAGTGAGTTGGTCAAGTCGGAAGCAATATTGTATTGCTCTCTCCACGATCGAGGCAGATTATATCGCCATAGGAGAGAGTGTATCACAATTGTTGTGGATGATACACACACTAGAGGACTATGGATTATCCAACAAGGGTGTGCAAGTGTTGTGTGACAACATAAGCACAATAAACCTTACAAAGAATCTGGTCCATTATTCAAGAACCAAACACATTGAAGTGCGTCCCCACTTCATTAGGGATCATGTTGCTAGAGGAGATATTGTACTCTCACATGTGGAGTCAAAATCGAATCTAGCAGACATTTTCACTAAACGACTCACCGAAAATGAATTTAGTTTCCTAAGGAGGGAGTTGGGAATGTGTCGTGCTCAATAGGATTGTAAAAACCCTTCATGATCATCTCAAATTGTTGGGCAACTTGGGGAAATCTCACAAACACTATAAGATTTAACAAAATATTTTTGATTGCTAGAAATGGGGTGAGATGTTAGGATCAACCTAATTACTCAAAATGTTCATGCATCCCTTGAGCAATTAGGTTGAAGAGACAAAAATCATTAATTTGCCCACGTATGGGGAAAACCAATGTATAATACATGTGTATTTGGTTCCAAGAACATACTTGGACATTCCAATCAAGGAAACTTGGTTGGAGATTTGTTTTTGATACAAACTTGATTTCAATTGGTTGGAGATACAAACCTATTTCGGATTTTTTTTTAATTCATAAGGACATAACCTTATCTTGATTGGAAATATGGAAAAATACAATATCGGATAAGGGAATCCTTGTAGGGTAAGACAAATCAATTCTGGTTGTATTAAAGGTTGAGAGGGATGTTTTGAAACGAGAGTTTCTGAAATGCATCAGAGTTTCAGAAACCCATCTGAAATCTGATCGGCCTATGGACCGATCACATATCCCCTCAGAATACTTCTGTATCGATCAAACTTCTCAATAAACCAAACCTGATCGGTCCACCGACCGATTAGGCTGTTCCTGATCGGTCAGGCAGACCGATCAGAGCTGATTCTGATTGGTCCAGTAGACCGATCAGGAAGTTTCTGTAAGAAATCCATAGAAAGCATCTGTATCGGACCTGATCGGTCCACCGACCGATCAGGCTATTCCTGATCGGTCAGGCTGACCGATCAGGGCTGCTTCTGATCGGTCGACAGACCGATCAGAACGCTCACAGAGACGTCTGTTCGGTTCTCTGATCGATCTGCAGACCGATCAGGGACTTCCCTGATCGGTCACAGAGACTGATCAGAACCCACTCTGACCGATCAGGAGGTCTCCTGATTGGTCTGGGTACTTTGGATCAAACGGTCGATCCCATCAGCAGCATTGATTTTGGTTGGTGATCGGTCCACCAACCTATTAAATCACTCAAACCTTCATTTCTCCCAACCCTAGCCGCCCGAACTTCAACTTCATCTCCTTCCCTGTAAGTGCACGAGTCTTCACTGTAGCTTCCCTCTCGCGAGCTCTTCCTCCTCTTCCTACGTGAGAGCTTCCTCCTCTTCTCTGTGAGTTCGCGACTGCAAGCTCCTGAGGTCCTCTTTCTTGCGCAAGTTTCAGAGAGCCACTTGTGTGTTCTTCTCAAACAACCCAACCAACTTCATGGCTCCAAAGTAAGATGCTCTTGTGGTTTTGTTTTTGTTGGATCGAGAGATGCGATAGAGGGGGGGGGGTGAATGTCGCAAATCGTTCGGATTTCGTAAAGAGCAATTGCGTAGCGGAATAATCAAAATCAGACAATGCGAACACCAAGATTTTTACTTGGTTCGGAGCCTGGGTCGACTCCTACTCCAAGGCCCACGGTCGTTGACCGTTTACTCTAGGCAATACTATAATCGCGCAAAACAATTTTACAAAGATTGATTACAGTAAATTGCAGTAAGAAAAAAAAGACAGCTTTTCTTTGTTACCGACGTCCGGTGTAAATCGAAGTTCCAGAGCAGTTGGACGTCGCCGGCGCTTGTATCTCGAGTCTGGAGGGTTCTGGAGCAGAGCGCGGGAGCAGAAGAGCGTGATTGCGTTCAATGCAATTGATGATTTAAACCTGGGGTCGAGGGCCCTTTATATAGGGCTGGGGGCGCCCGGAATGCTCGGGGCGCCCTCCCACGTGGCCTCTGATCCGGCGTGCTCTCGGTCGTGACTGATCACTTCGACTTCGGGATAACAGTTGACCGGGGCGCCCGGAGTGCTCGGGGCGCCCGGTTGACCGGTCAAAGCTTCATCCATTTGGTTTCGCGAGGGCGCGCTTCGGCAGCTGGCAGTGGGGGCTTCACTGGGGGTGCCCGCGACACGCGGGGCGCCCGGAGTGCGCGGGGCGCCCGAAACATCAAGGGCGCCCCGAAATGCTGCTGTCGGGGCTTTTTCTTTGTCTGCTGACTTCGGTTGACTCTGGGGGCGCCCGAAACCTCCGGGGCGCCCTGCTCAGCTACTGTCTCACTCCTCTGAGGTTCTCTGAGCTGCAGATACACAGTCCTGCGGTCCTGCATCCAGGGTTAGTCCAAAACAGCAAATATTATGTTAGTTTATACAGCCTTAGCTGTCTTGGTTCTGACTTTGGTCTCCAAAATGGAGCCCTAGGTCGAACAGACGCCTAATGTTCCCTCAAGGGGAACGCGTCCTCACCTACTCCTCTCGGGAGAATTTACCTGGTGCCAACCGGCTCCTCCAGTTGGACTTTTGCCTGACGGTCCTTTGTCAGGTCTTGGATACCGGCAGTCCTTCGGCAGTTGCCTAGCAGTCCTTCGCTAGGGCTTTGATACTGGCAGTCCTTCGCCAGTTGCTTAGCAGTCCTTCGCTAGGGCTTGGATACTGGCAGTCCTTCGCCAGTTGCCTAGCAGTCCTTCGCTAGGGCTTGGATACTGGCAGTCCTTCGCTAGCTGCCTAGCAGTCCTTCGCTAGGGCTTGGATACTGGCAGTCCTTCGCCAGGTGCCTAGCAGTCCTTCGCTAGGGCTTTGTATCCTGGCAGTCCTTCGCCAGGTGCCTAGCATTCCTTCGCTAGGACTTTGTCTCTGCACACTTGAGTAATATTGTTAGATCACAAACAAACTTAACTTTGAATCCTTTGCCAATATCAAAACAAGGTTCGATATGGTGCTTCCTGCACCAACAATCTCCCCCTTTTTGATTTATGGCAACACAATTCAAAGTTAAGTATAAACATATAACAGTTAAGAAATGAAGGAGTTATGAACAGTATAAGTGTAACAAAAAAAAAATTTATACTCCCCCTAAATCCCTGAATACTTGTGTTATAAAATACTTAACTTAACACTTTAACTTTGACCCTTCCTCCCCCTTTGACATATATCAAAAATAAACATGGGTGAACAAGGTAAAAATTTAAAAAGTTTTGCAAGCCTAAATTTTGTAACATAACTTTTACTTGGCTTTGCAATAAAGGAATTTTATTTCGGTAAAATTTTGACGCCAAATTTCCAATACTTAGAAAATTGCGGGGTTTGAAAGAAAATTTTCTAAGTTTAGATGATTCAAAATACAGTTAATTTTGAAAAATGATCTTTTGAAATCAAGTACAGTTAATTTTCAAAAATATGAACTTTGAAAAAGCAGGTAAAGTTAATTTTCAAAAATATTGAACTTTGAAAGATAAGAACTTTACTTTTTGAAAGACAGGAGAAAAAAAATAATTTTAGCCTTTTCTCTCCTTTCCAATCTCTCCCCCTTAATGTGAAATTCTTCTCCTTAGCCATATATCAATAAGGAATTTTTAAAAAAAATTTAAAATTTATGTATCAGAGCCTATGAGTTTTGAAAACATAAAAATACTTAGCATAATTTTTGAAAGCATAGCAAAAGCTTAACATGCACCAAAACTCCACTTTGAAAGGCATTAAAAAAATTATTTTTGTAGGCAAGTCTTAGAACACTATTGCCTTGAAAATATTAGTACTTTTGAAAACATTATATTTTGAAAAGTAGAAGTACTTTTGAAAGATATTGTGCATTTTTGAAGATATAAGAAGATTATGCATTAAAAACTATAAGTGCTTTTATAATATTAGAGAAAATTATTTTTTTTTAAAGAACTTACAAAAGTATTTATCGCATAATATTTTACTTGCATTGGTTACTTTTCCAGTCTGACACAATCCTAGGAAACCTTGTTAACTACAAGGACAGTTTCCTAAGTGTCCTGGAAATTCTCCAACTCATGTAAATACTATTTCCAAAAGAATTTTGAAAAAAAATAATAGTATTTTAAAAAAAATTATTTAAGTTTTCAAAAGGATTTTAAACGTGCAGTGCATGAAAACATATAATTCAATAATTCTTTTAATTTAATCTCCCCCTAAACTTGACCCAGTCCTAGGAAGCTTGTTGACTACAAGCGATCTTCCTCTGAGTCTTAAGGTTTGATTTAAATTATAAGAATTGTCTAATAACAAAAAATAATTAATAAACACATTTCAGAAATTCTTCTCTTGACTCAAACTCCTCTTAAATTTGACACATCCTAGGAGTCCTTATGGATCATGAAGTGGACCTTCCTCTGTGTCTTTAGGGTTTATTAAAATCAAAAGAATAGTTTTGAATATCAGTACGGTAATATAATTTTAGGAAATTCAATTTGAAATGAAGATAATTTTCAAACATAAGCAATTTGAAGGCATAAAACTTCTTCTTTTAATTTGAACTTCCCTTAAATCTGACACAGTCCTTGGAGGCTTGTTGACTACAAGTTAATCCTCCTCTTGGTCTTAGGGTTTGTCAAAATTAAAGAACAATTTTGAACATGCCTTTTGAGTATGATGATTTTTAAGGGGATAGATTTTTGAAAACATAATTTGGTATGATAACACAGTTTTCGACAACCATTTTGAAATGATAATAACTTTTCAAAGATATTTTGAAAGAAAAAAAATAAACCACTCCCCCTTACTATTTAACTCAATCTAATGTCCTAGGGGATTTCAGTGTTATCCATGTTTGACTGTGTTGACTAGGGTTGACTATTTTGACCAAGTTTGACCAATCAATGACTAACACAAAACAAGCCCTAGATTATATTTAAAAGAAGTCTATTGAGATATTTAACATGAAAAAAAATGTTAGAAATGAAAATATAGGGTACAACAGACTGAATTAAAAAATAGAGATGATTTTGAATAACTTTTGAAAATAAATTTTTTTTTGAAAGGATATTGATTTGTGCTTTTAGGTCCTAGATGTCTCACCCAGTTCTACGTGGTCAAACATGTTAACCTTATGGGTTGTGTGAGACAAATATTTTAATTTTGAAGATAAATGATTAAATTGAATTTTGAGAATAATTAAGTTGAATTTGAGAATAATTAAGAATAATTAAGTTGAATTTGAGAATAATTAAGAATAATTAAGTTGAATTTGAGAATAATTAGTTTGAATTTGATTGAATTAAATTTAATTGATTTAATTAAGATTTGATTGAATTTAATTGATTTAATTAAGATTTGATTGAATTTAATTGATTTAATTAAGATTTGATTAATTTAAATTTGAATGAATTGAATTAATTTGAGTTTGAATTAATTTGAGTTTGAATTTGATTTAGTTGGTTGGGTTGGACTCAACTTTTAGGTCCTAAGCATCTCACCCATTTCTAAGTGACAAAACAGGATATCCTTAACTGTTTTGTGAGATGCATATTTTAATAGAAAGATTTATTTTGAAAAGGTCATGATTAATTTTGAAAAGTTAAATTAATTTTTAAACCCAATTTAAATTTATTTTGAAAGGAGGTATTTGAATCTAAAATTAACTAAAAATTTGTGTTAGATTCGAATTTAACAAAAAATAATTTGAATTTGAATTTCAAAAATTGGCTTCCAGGTCTTGGCGAGGCACTAGGCCTTCTTTGGCCGTATCCTTATGGGATCATCCACCCTTTCCTTGACAAAGCCTTTTAATGAAATTTCATTTTCAAAATTATTCTTTGAAAAATTTCTGGTCTAACTAGTTTGGATCTTAGATCGGTAGCTTCGGCTAGTTCCGCCAAATTGGCTTCCCTAACGTACTATCATCTCACCTCCACCCAATACTATGTTGTTCAATTTTCAATTAACTGATTTAGTCCTAATCCTAATTCTAGGCAAAAAAAATAAAACACATAATTAAAACAAACAATTGTCTAAGTAAGGTCACAATTGGAGTATTACTCCGGATTTTCGAAATCAGCAAGATTATGAATTAAATTTTCTAACTTATTGACCTTATGTTTTAGGGTTTCATTTTCTTGTTTCAATTTTCTGAAATTTGTTTTAATTAAGTTACATGAATCAATCACATTATTCAAGGTAAATAACGGATTTTCAAATACTGTAAATTTACCTTCGTTGATTGTTTGTTCGGCATTCTTGGTAGCTCTTTTATCTGTGCATTCACTTTTGTAATGCCCGAACTCCTGGCACTTGAAGCATTGAATGCGACTTTTGTGCTTTCGTACTTTTGGAACTGATTCCTTTATCGCCGGTGGTGCAGACCGAGTCTTACGAGTAGGGCACTGATTTTGGTAGTGTCCTCTCTCCCTGCATGTGTAACAAATTACATGATTAAAATTTGAATTTACACTTTTACCTTTTGGTTCTTTATTGGGAATCTCCCCCTTGATCATTGCCGCCTCGGATCTAGGCTCATCTTCTGAATCTGTGTCTGAGTCGGACTCGGGTACTGGTTGAAGCTCCTTCTGTGGTGGTTCTTTAGGAGTTTTCCCTGCAATAAAATTTACACCTTCCTCGACCATTATAGTATCTGTTTGATTATTTAATTCTAAATTTGAAAAGAATTCGAAATCGGTTACCGTCTCAGTCAATTCGTCGTCTAATTCTGGTTCAATTTTGGATTCGGGTTCAGACTCTGACTCGGCTGTTTGTGCTTGGACTGAAAAGGCAAGATAATTTACCTAGTCTTCTTCTTCATCTGAGATCTCTTGATGAAGGTTTACCAATTTTTTCCAGATTTCTCTAGCACATCTGCATGGACCTACTAGCTCGAGTTGCTCCTTGGTTAGGCCACATTGTAGGATTGCTGTTGCCCTTGCATCGGTCTCGATTTGATTGAGGGTGTATTCATCCAATTTGTCCCACTCGATGGATCACTCATCTTCTACGGGAAACGAGAATCCCGTTTGGATGATCTGCCATAACTCCATGCGAGCCTTCAGAAGGGACTCCATTTGATATTTCCAAAACGTGAAGTTCTCGCGGAGAATAGTGGTGGGCGTGCACTGTTCCACTCTTGGTTGGCCATTTAGGATAATTCTTGCACACAGAGGAAAAAAGTAGAAATGTACCAAGACTTGGTCTTGGATTAGTAGTGCGGGAGAGAGAGAAAAATTAGCCTAATAAAAACTATTGCACGGATTTCGAGACAGACTGATATAAAAAAATTTTATGTCAAAATTTTGAAAATGTTACTTTACCAATTTTGATGATAAAAAGTAAGACTTTAATGTTTGGAAAAGATTTGCTCAGATTAAGGTAGCACGATTTTCGAGAAAAAATAATATTAAAATAATGATAAAAAGTTTATGACAAATTTTCAAAAGTTGATTATTTTGACAATTCTGACTTATGGTAAAAAAATGAGAATTCAAAATTGAAAAAGGTGAAAAGATATTTTTTATTTTTAAAATAAAAGGCGAAAAGATGTAGTGGTGTTAAAAAAAAAAAGAAAAGAAATAAGATAAAAAATTTCGTAAATCCGAAAAACTTTCAAACTGGTGGTTGCACCAAGTTTGAACTACCCCGCTCTGATACCACTTGTTGGATCGAGAGATGCGATAGAGGGGGGGTGAATGTCGCAAATCGTTCGGATTTCGTAAAGAGCAATTGCGTAGCGGAATAATCAAAATCAGACAATGCGAACACCAAGATTTTTACTTGGTTCGGAGCCTGGGTCGACTCCTACTCCAAGGCCCACGGTCGTTGACCGTTTACACTGGGCAATACTATAATAGCGCAAAACAATTTTACAAAGATTGATTACAGTAAATTGCAGTAAGAAAAAAAAGACAGCTTTTCTTTGTTACCGACGTCCGATGTAAATCGAAGTTCCAGACCAGTTGGACGTCGTCGGCGCTTGTATCTCGAGTCTGGAGGGTTCTGGAGCAGAGCGCGGGAGCAGAAGAGCGTGATTGCGTTCAATGGAATTGATGATTTAAACCTGGGGTCGAGGGCCCTTTATATAGGGCTGGGGGCGCCCGGAATGCTCGGGGCGCTCTCCCACGTGGCCTCTGATCCGGCGTGCTCTCGGTCGTGACTGATCGCTTCGACTTCGGGATAACAGTTGACCGGGGCGCCCGGAGCGCTCGGGGCGCCCGGTTGACCGGTCAAAGCTTCATCCATTTGGTTTCGCCAGGGCGCGCTTCGGCAGCTGGCAGTGGGGGCTTCACTGGGGGTGCCCGCGACACGCGGGGCGCCCGGAGCACGCGGGGCGCCCGAAACATCAGGGGCGCCCCGAAATGCTGCTGTCGGGGCTTTTTCTTTGTCTGCTGACTTCGATTGACTCTGGGGGCGCCCAAAACCTCCGGGGCGCCCTGCTCAGCTACTGCCTCACTCCTCTGAGGTTCTCTGAGCTGCAGATACACAGTCCTGCGGTCCTGCATCCAGGGTTAGTCCAAAACAGCAAATATTATGTTAGTTTATACAGCCTTAGCTATCTTGGTTCTGACTTTGGTCTCCAAAATGGAGCCCTAGGTCGAACCGACGCCTAATGTTCCCTCAAGGGGAACGCGTCCTCACCTACTCCTCTCGGGAGAATTTACCTGGTGCCAACCGGCTCCTCCAGTTGGACTTTTGCCTGACGGTCCTTTGTCAGGTCTTGGATACCAGCAGTCCTTCGCCAGTTGCCTAGCAGTCCTTCGCTAGGGCTTTGATACTGGCAGTCCTTCGCCAGTTGCTTAGCAGTCCTTCGCTAGGGCTTGGATACTGGCAGTCCTTCGCCAGTTGCCTAGCAGTCCTTCGCTAGGGCTTGGATACTGGCAGTCCTTCGCCAGCTGCCTAGCAGTCCTTCGCTAGGGCTTGGATACTGGCAGTCCTTCGCCAGCTGCCTAGCAGTCCTTCGCTAGGGCTTGGATACTGGCAGTCCTTCGCCAGGTGCCTAGCAGTCCTTCGCTAGGGCTTTGTATCCTGGCAGTCCTTCGCCAGGTGCCTAGCATTCCTTCGCTAGGACTTTGTCTCTGCACACTTGAGTAATATTGTTAGATCACAAACAAACTTAACTTTGAATCCTTTGCCAATATCAAAACAAGGTTCGATATGGTGCTTCCTGCACCAACAGTTTTTTCCTTCCTAATTGCTTTATATTTGTGTATGTTGGGAACTAACCATTAGTTTTACTTACTGTGTCATGCCCTTAACTTCAAATACCATTCATGTTGGTTGTGCCATGATCTTGCCGTGATCACCAATTTTTGTGCTGTGATCTTGCCGTGATCACCAATTTGTGTGCCATGATCACCAATTTCTGTGCTATGATCACCAATTTTCTTTATTTTGTCGTGACCTATTATCAACTCTTAGAAAATCTTCGGAGGGAAAGAACCCTGCTGAGGGAACCTTGAAGTCGAGAGTTCCTTCATCTTCCTCCAGACCCCAACTGTCTTCTAATCCAAGATTCCCTAGCAAGTACTACAATGAAGCATTTCAAAATTCTACCTTCAAACTTCATCATTGTCGATCAGTGGACCAGTCCTTTGTCAATGACTACTGTCCCTTTGTAGGAGAAGTCATTGAGTTTTACAACCTTCAAACCCTTGTTTGTATGGAACGAAATATAAATATTGATCTGGTCTCTGAATTTTACAATAATCTGCAACCGACTGAGGGACATATGACATGTAAGACTAGGGTAGCCAAGACAAACCTGGACTTCAATTATCAACTCTTTTCTGAGTATCTTGGCTGTCGTAGATTGACACATCCCTATGTGCTCTACCCTTTTCATCCGAACCCCTTACCACTTCCATTCGAAGGTGTAACTTCAGATTCTGTTTATGAGCACTTTTTTGGACAACCTAGACCTAGTGGGGATGATAAGCTTGATGATAGTGAGTTTCCTACCTTTGCTGCCCTACGTCTCTCTGCATCTGATTATGTTCTGTTCAAGATCATCACGAACTGCATCCTACCCATCACCTCAAAACCCCTTGCTGAAATTCGTCCCTATCACTGTCTGATGTTATATGGGATGCATCGCCATCTTGACTTCGATATCGTGGCGAGCATTTTCAGCTCTATTGTCCACTATAGTGGGACCGGCCGTCATACAGTTTACATGCCTTTTGGTCACATTATTACTGATTGGCTCCAGTCAGTTGGTATTGATGTGTCCAAGGGCAGGACTGTGCCGATGGTTCGGCAAGACTGCAGACTTGGGAGATGCGTGTTTACCAAGTCTGGCATTATTGCCGATCCTCATGGCCTTAGGTGGAAGGATGGGAGGGGTCTAGGGGAGCTCCCACGGGCAGCACACATTCAGGTAGCAGCAACCCTTGCTGGACATCAGCGTGCGCCCACTGTAGCAGAGGACGACTACGAGGCAGACCCAGATCTACGATGGTAGATCGCGGAGCTCGAGCAGACTATGCACCATGGATTTCATATGTCGGAGCTCTAGCGGCAGGAGATCCGGTCTGAGATTTCTCTGATACGTGCGGATCAGCAGGCGACCCGGTCTGAGGTTTTTGTGATGCATGTCGAGCAGCAAGAGATGTTTGCTGAGTGGCACGCTTAGATGGCTGGTCATCAGCCACAGCAGACATTTCCTGGATTTTTACCATCCAGCAGCACTACTCCGGGGAGCTTCCTGCCTATCGATGACACCTCGTTCGACCCGATGCAGTCTCATGATCCCGTTGCTCCGGAGTGATACTTTTTGTTGTACTCTGATTATGACTACTATTCCATGACTCTATGTGACATTTTGATGGATTCTGTGTATGACTACTATTCCATGATTTTGTTGTCCATGTTTCCTTTCATATGATGCATATATATATCTTGTCTTGATTTATTTATTTCATATGCGATTCATATGCTTTCACTTATTATTTCTTATTTGTTTTGGGGGAGACCCTCGTGTAAGGGGGAGTTGTTTAAACTTAATAACCAATCCCTTTTCGGTGTTTGACAAAGGGGGAGAGATTGATTAGTTAAGTTTAGGGTTATTACGAATATAACTATTGTAGGGGTAGGACTCTGATTCCCTTGCAATAGTGAAATTTGATGTCAATTGATTTCTAATATCTAAACTTAGAATCAGGTTGTCAAACAACAAAATGGAGGAGATTGTTGATGCAGTCTGACTTTATTGTTGTTTTGGTGTTGACACCAATTTAGGTTTAGGTGAGTAAGATAAGTTCAGCTTAAGTCCTGGTCGGGGACTGGGCACGAGTCCTGGTGAGTGAAGTCGGGTGACGGAAACCCCGGTGAGTGAAGCCGGATCCTGGTGAGTGAAGTTGGATGACAGAAACCCCGGTGAGTGAAGCCGGGTCCTGGTGAGTGAAGCCAGGTGACGGAATCCCTGGTGAATGAAGCCGGGTCCTGGTGAGTGAAGCCGAGGGATGGAAACCCCGATGAGTGACGCCGGGTCATAGTGAGTGAAGCTAGGTGAAAGGAAACCCCGGTGAGTGAAGCCGGGTCCTAGCGAGGGAAGCTAGTTGAAGGAAACTCTGGTGAGTGAAGTCAGGTCCTAACGAGGGAAGCTAGGTTGAACAAAGTCCCAGTGAGTGAAGCTGGGCATGAAGTCTTGGTCCGGGGGACTGAGCATGAGTCAGCCAAGTGGCTGGATCGGTCTGGAGTCCGATCAGTAGTTGGCACCATCTCCCTTGTTAATAGATCGGTCTAGTGACCGATCCAGAGAGTCTAATCGTTCTGGTGAACGATCAGAAAGAGAACAGAAACATTCTGTATGGTTTCTGATCGTTCTGGTGAACTATCAGAGAGAGATCATATTATTTCTGTAAGAAACCCTGATCGGTCTGTCTGACCGATCATGGACATCCTGACCGATCAGGATGGCTCTTGATCGGTCAGGGAGTGACCTGATCGGTCAGTATGACCGATCAGGCCCTAACCTGATTGGTCAAGTGACCGATCAGGTTAGGGAGCTGGTGGGAGCTGGCAGAAATTCCAGTGAACTGGTGGATCGGTCTGGTGACCGATCCTCGATCCCTGATCGGTCAGTGTGACCGATCACAACTTCACTGGATCGATCAGGCCCATCACTGATCGGTCTGGTTGACCGATCAGTGCATTGCTGGAATTCACACAGAATGTTCTTGGTTTGAGAATCGGTCTGGTGACCGATCCCTTATCTCTGATCGGTCAAGGTGACCGATCAGATTCTTGCTGGATCGATCAGAGCTTAGTCTGATCGATCAGAAGGGTAACTGATCGGTCCGCCTGACCGATCAGTGTCTCATAACTTTAATTTGAATCGTTGTCAGACTTCTGATTTCACTCTGATCGCTTCTAATACACGCTGTTACCCTGCTGATGCGATTTGATTTGCTGTGCTAATCTTCTGATGAGTGTGTAGGTGATACAGGGATGACACAAACCAAGAAGGAGGGTCAATTGGCGACTTTCGCTTCAGTCAGGTTTGTTTGTTTTCCATTTGCAGGATTCAAAGGCTTCTAGCGCGGGCTGGCAACTGTCTGGCGAAGCTGGCGACTGACCTGAGGCTCGGCTGAAGAGGTTTCAGTGGACTGAGCCTAGTAGAGGTCAGTGGGTAGGTGACGGAGCTTGTTGCAGACACGCCTGGTGAGCTGCAGTCGCGCCTGGTGAGTTGCAGACGCACCTGGGATGACCTGGTGATGAGCAGAGGTTTAAGAGATGGCTAGCGAAGAAGGGGCAGTAACTTTGAACCTTGAGAACGTTTGAATCGGTTGAGAACGTTGCGAGTCGATCAGCAAGCAGACATGAAGAGCTGAAGGTTCTTGAATGAGGGTTGTGCTGGGTTGAGCTCTGTGAAGTGTTCTCTTCTCTTTGCGCTTTCTTTGCCTGTGCTTAAGTTTGATCTGTAAGTTCTTTCTCGTGATCTCCTATACTCAATTCATTCATTCCTGAGATCTGTGGAGTGGTTACTCCACCGAGAAGGAGTCTTGATTATCCAGATTTTCGGGGCTTGATCTGTCGACGATCAAGGGATCGCCCACCTCACGGGCATGCCAAGGAGTAGGGGCAAGTTATCCCCGAACCTTGAAAAACCTTCTGAGTTAGCGTTTGTTCTTTGTCTTGTTCTTTCTATTTTGTGTTATTGCTACCGCTGCTAACCCTAAGTGCAAAAAGACTTCAAAGAAGCAAGAAGTTTTTGTGTCTGGCTATTCACACCCCCCCCCCCCTCTCTAGCCTTCCAATGTCCAACATCTTGGTCGCCTCACACGTGGCTTGATGGTTATCCAAAGAGCAACGTTTGCATACGGGTAAAAATAGCCTCTCGGGCGCCTGTTGGCATAGGGGTGCCCGAGTGCATGAGCGCCTAGTGCTCGGACGGCCGAGAGCCAAGGTGCCTGTATGCTTATGGGCGCCCAAGAGAGGTTTGGTCAACAGCCGCTGACAACTCTCCCGCGTGAGTTGCTTTGCCTACTTGGGTGATTTCTGGCTAACCGGAGTTAGGCTCCCCCGAACCCGACTTCGACCTTTCGTCTCTCAAGCGTCCTTCCTCTCAGCTTCTCATCTCTCGGACACCACGTGCATCCTTCTCGCTCCACCGGTATACTCTTCGGCAGAGCTCCACGTCCCTTGGATGCACCAAGCCCGTTGGCTCCTTTTCTGTGTCATCATTCTCGACCGCTATGTCGTCCGCTCGACTTTCTACGCTCCAAAGTTCCTGTACACTTAGACACAGAGATTAAAAATACCAGGACCTAATTTAAATCGGTTAACCACATCAAAACCAACGTGGGGTACTTATTATCTCCCCCTTTTTGATGTGCATCAACCCGAGTTAAGTTAGGATATAAAAAACATGAATAAATATGTAATAGTGTAAACACTTTTGATCACATCAAAAACATAAAATGTAAAGGGAAAACATTTTTAACACAATAAATAGTTCTCAAAATTTATAAGTTAGAATTTTCAAAGAATTATCTTTAGAAAAATTGTCAAAGTTAAAATAAATATCTAATATTTTTAAAAATCAATTTTAAATTTTATTTTGACAATTTAGAAAAATAATTTTAAATTTTATTTTGAAAAAAAAACTTCTTAAGGTTTTAGAAGATAATCAACAGATCTAGAAATTTGAATTTGATGAAATTAATTTTAAAGTATTCTTAACATTTAAAAACAATGATTTTGAACGAAAAATTCATTAAAAATTTGATTATTTAAAAAAATTGAAAATATTTTTGTAGATAGAATACTACAAACTTTTATCAATAAAAACCTTAAACTAATTTTTCTACAAACAGGTATCAAAAAAAATTATCAAGATATTACATTAATTACCAAAATTAATTTAATCAAAAGAAAATAAACAGTTTAAGATACATTTAGGGACCCAATATAAATTTTTTTCAATAGAATTTATCAAAAACATAGATGGAATATATGATTTGGAAACTTTTATAATTTGACCCTTGTGAAATCTAAAATACCAGTTGAGTTTTCTATAATATTTATTTTTTAAAATTTTGTGAACATCTTGATCATGAATAGTTGTTTTTCAAAGTTTGAATTTGAATTTTCAAATCTTCATTTTCAAATCTTATTTTATTATACATTTCTAGTAGGCAAGACAATGATAATTATTTTTTCAGTTCTGTATTTTTATTGTTTATTTTACAAATAGATTTAAACATGACTTTTATTCCTGAGTAAAATTGATCAGGAGATAGAAAACATACCTCACTTATCATATCACTTTGAAGTCTGAAGCTCCCCCTTCGTCGATGTTGTCCTCTAACGTGACTCCCCCTTCATCGATGCTTTCATCTTCTTGGTATGAAGCCATCAGAGCAAGTCTAGCATGTTCCTTGAGATCTGAGTCTTCCGATGAAGACTCATCTCATGTCGCCTTTAAGTTGTGTGTCTTTATTTTTGGTGCCCCTTTTCCTTTGATCTTCCCTTTGGGACAATTTTCCTTCACGTGTCCTTCTTCGTTGCAGTTGTAGCAGTGGATTTTTCTTTTCTTCTTACACTACACCTTACTAAATATTTTAGTTTTAAAATATTTAGATAACTTTCTTACCATATATGATGTGTTTTGATCATTTTCTAAAGAATCCTCTTGATGTTGGATCCTTCTCATGCCTAGGGTAATGTTGTCCGTTTTCATTTTCAGTTCCTTAAGCTTAGCGTGAAATTGTGCTACAGACTCCCCTTCTTCCAGTCGAAGGTTGCTGAGCTGATTCCGAAGTAGATCTCTTTTTGCTAATTTGTCTTCAGAAGTACCTTCATGGAGTTCAAGAAACTTTTCCCAAAGTTCCTTTGCCAATCGGTAGTTCCCGATTCGGTTGACTTCTTGTGCAGGGAGTAGAGTCAGCAGATGGTATTCTACTTTTTCGTTCACCATAAAGTTAGCCTATTCTTTCTTAGTCCACTGGCTTTCATCTTTGGGTTTGTTGTCGGCGTCCTTAGGAGCTACAAAATCATTTTTCATTATTAAAATTAAATCGAAATCAGTTTTAAAGAAAACCTGCATCTTGCGCTTCAACACGCGAACTCCCTCTCAAATGTTGGCGAGTAGATGACTGGTTCGACTATTTTGTAGTTGCTTCAGACGTCGGTTAGTCCTTCTGGAGCATCCTGTTGGTGCCGGAGGCACCAAATCCAATATGGGTTTCGATAATGGCAAAGGGATCAAAGTTAAGGTTAAGTTGTTATCTAATGGAACTGTTGAGTGTGCAGGAAAGTCCTAGGTAAGCTAGGCACGAAGTATTGACCTGCAGGGTTGAGCAATAAGTCCTGGTCGTGGATTGGGCACCGAAGACCTGACCGGGGGTTGGGCAATAAGTCCTGGTCGTGGACTGGGCACCGAAGTCCTGATCTGGAAGATCGGGCAGAAGTCTTAGCTAGTCAGGAGTTGCGGAGAGAAGTAGAGACGGGTCAAGGAACGGACGTCTCGAGATCCGGCAATCTTGGAGGCGGAGCAAAAGTCCAACCTGAGGAGCCAGTTGGCAAAAGGTAACTTCTCCTGAGAGGAGTAGGTGAGGACGCGTTCCTCAGAATAGGGAACAGTAGGTGTCAGTTCGACCTAGGGTTCCTTTTTGGAAGCCTAAAGTCAGAACCAAGACAGAGCAGGCTATTATTTAAACTTAATCTTATTATTACTGTTGTTCTGGAACTAACCCTGGTTGCAGGAACAAGAGGTTTGAAGTTTTGTATCCCAGGCGCTTGAGAGGACTCAAGCGCCCGAGAACACAGGCGCCTGTGTTGAAACAGGGGCCCCAGATGGGTTACTTCCTGAGGCTGCGAAGATGAGCTGGCAGGACAGCATGGGAGGCGCCCGTGATTAGTCAGGTGCACCAGATGCCCCGGGCACCCTGGATAAGGAGATAGACGTTGGTTGAGTCTGCGGATGAGGACACGGTCAGATAGGTGACGTGGCAGGCGCCCTACTGCATCAGGGGCGCCCTGGACAACAATATAAAATGGGGGTCACCCCCTTGCTTCCGTACAACACTTTTTCCAACTCAAGCACTCAAACGCTCAGTTCACTTTCTTCCGTGCTCGAGTTCCAAGCACCAACAACGCTCCAGATTGACGACCTACTGCTCCGGTCTTCAGGTTCTTTTCCGGTCGTCGGTATATTTGTTTCAAGTGTTTTATTTTATTCTATATTCATGATTCAATTCGTGTAATATTTCTTCGAAATATAGAATTGCCCAACGAAAACGGTCAAAGACTGTGGGCCTTGGAGTAGGAGCTGTCATAGACTCCAAACCAAGTAAAAAGAAAAAGAATTAGCATTGCTTTAATTTTTCTGCTGCACAATATTCTAACGTATCCGAAATTTTATCGATATTCACCCCCCCTTTATCGAGTCTAAACGATCCCACAAGTGGTATCAGAGCGGGTGGCTCAAATCTGGTGCAACCACCGATTGAGCAATTTTCGGATTTCTTTTTAAAACTTTTTTTAAAAAAATTAAAACATTCGTAAATTTTCGTTCATCGAGGTTGGTGCATCACCACTCGATTCTTATTATTTTTTTCTTTTCTACCGCACTGCTAATCCAAGACTCAGTCTTGGAACAACGTTTCTTTGTCTTTGTAATTTTTTAGATTAAAAACTCTATGGCCATGCAAGAAGGCTATAGTACCACGAGACCAACACTCTTCTCAAGAGAAGATTTCTCCTATTGGAAGAGCAGGATGTAGGTCCACCTGAAAACTCAGGTGGACATGTGGATCATCATCCAGTCCGGACTGGAGATCCCCAAAAATGCTCAAGGTGAGGTGCAAGGATATTCAGAGTGGGACGCTCCACTCAAGAAAAAAATAGAAGCAAACGCAAAGGCCACACAAACACTACGATGTGGCTTAACCAAGGAAGAGCTCAACCGTGTCGCCCCCTTCAGCAGCGCAAAGGAGCTCTGGAGCAAATTGATCGAACTACACGAGGGTACGTCAGATACGCGAATTAGCAAACGAGATTTACTACTCAACAAGTAATACGCCATCAAGATGCAAGATGGGGAAACAGCAGCACAACTCCACGCAAGAATCCAGGAGCTGATGAATAGACTACACACAATAGGTTATAAGGTGGAAAACTGTGACCTAATAAGGTACACCCTAAACTCGTTCCCAAGGAACTCGTTGTGGGCATCTATGGTAGATGGTTACAAGGTTTCTAGGAACCTCTCTGGCATTAAGCTTGATGAATTATTTTCAGAATTGGAGTTACATGAACAAACTAATACTGCACTGGTCGAGAAAAGTATAGCTTTTGTTGCAGGTAAAACTCCAGGAAAATCACAAAAGAAGAAGCTACAATCGATACCTGAGTCCGACTCCGATTCGGAGTCCGACGACGACGGAATTGATCATCCAAAACTGGTCCGGATGGCTTGAAACTACTACAAGTTGTGAAAGAATCAAAAGAACAAAAAGAAGACGACACAGAAGAAGGATGATCCAGCTGAACCCTCAACGAGCCAGAAGACCAAAAGCAATGTAACCTGTTACGGGTGCAACAACAAGGGTCACTTCAAATCGGAGTGTACCAACTTGAAGGAAAACAAGAAAGCTCGGAGGAAGAAGGCGCTTCAAGCCACGTGGGACGAATTATCCTCGAAGGATGAAGAAGAGGCCCTGTACTCCAACCTCCTCGCGCAGACCGCCTCGGAAGACCTCGACTCCAAAACAGAATCAGAACCTGATGAAGACATCGACACCGGAAAGCTCTCGATCTCGGGGGATGGACGAATTATGGTAAGAGGTTATCCTGAATTGGAGCTTTACGACTTAATTTCTTATTTGTCTCGCAAGTTGGCAATAGCCAACGTCCGGGTTGAAACCCTCCGACAGGAAGTCAACGTCCTGAAGGAGGAAGTCAACTCGAGTTCCTTAACCGAATCAGTTCAAGAAGGAACCTCGACTCAAGTTCAAAAGCTTGAGGAAAAAAATTCCTCCTTGAAAACTCAAGTCAAGGAACTCAACATCGCATTAGAATGGTTTACTTCATGTTCCAAGAATCTTGACATGATTCTTGGAAAACAGAAGTCAGTTTTAAATCGATCTGGACAGGGCTATCGAACCAACTCGCGATACAGATCTTATTACTCTATGTTGAACCAAACCAGAACCCGAGTCCAAGCATGGGTCCCTAAGCTGAGTTTGAACAAACAAGCTGGACCAAACCAATATTGGATTCCCAAGGACAAGATTCACATCTTGTCTAGCCTATATCGAGGTTTCAGTCCAGGGGGAGCCAATATAAAACCCATCTTTATACTTAGATGATTTATTTTATTGAATTATTGCTTGATGTTTGTTTATTTCTTTTTCGCAATATTATTCTGCTTAGACTTAGTAATGGTTAGTTAAGGATAAGACTTACTTGAAACTTGAACAACATAGTATTAGGAGGAGGTGAGATGATAGTACGTTAGGGAAGCCTGTTTAAGGAGTCAGGTAGGGTAAGGCGTACCCTATTTGGTATGTTTAGTCCGGTGGAACTAGCCGAAGCTACCTCTCCAAATCCTAAGCTAGTTAGACCAAAGTGTCTCAAAAAGTAATTTGAAAATGATCTTTCTTTAAAAGGCTTTGTCTAGGAAAAGGTTGTTAATCTAATAACGCTAAGGCCAAAGAAGGCCTCTGTGTCTCGCCAAGACCTGGAAACCAATTATCGAAACTCACTTTTAAATTACTATTTGTTAAACTCAAATCTAACACAAGCTTCAATTAAATCATAGATTTAACATAAAATCAAAGATAAAAATAATATATCTCACAAAACAGATAAGGAAACCTGTTTTATCATTTAGAATCGGGTGAGATGTCTAGGACCTAATAATGTAGTCCAATCCAACCAACCAAATTAATTTTACCCTTAAAATACATTTAATGAAATAATAATGATTGGGAGAGTGAAAATGGGAGAGTGAAAACCATAGTGAATGGCGTGGCACCTTGTATGCACGATATCCGACGGGTTCACCGTGCCCCCCAGGGTATAGTTTGATTCGGGACGTCGGCCGAAGGCCGCCGATGATATCCAAGCGATAATCGGACATGTGCATGTAAAGTGTCACGTCATGCCACGTCATGCCACATCATTCACTATGATTTTCACTCTCTCATTTTTACGCTCCCTATCATTGCTCTTAATGAAAATTCACTTAATATTTTCAAAATTAATTTCACTTAATATTTTCAAAATTAAATTTCACTTAATATTTTCAAAATTAATTTCACTTAATATTTTCAAAATTAATTTCATTTAATATTTTCAAAATTAATTAAAACTCAGTCTTTCAAAATTAATTCAAACTCAATTTTTTCAAAACCTCAATGTTCCAAAATTCAAACTTAAGATTTTCCAAAATTAAATTTAAGTTTCAACGTAATATTTTCAAATTTAACTATGTCAAAAAAGAACGTTAAAGATTTCAAAATAACCCATTGTTGTTAATCAAACTAGTTTTTGAATATAACTACATTGGAACCTAGGACTTGATTGAAATAATCTTTGCTTGGTCAAATACTGGTCAACTCGGGCGCCCGAGACCCTCACGGGCGCCCAATCCTTTCGCATGGTACGAGGCAGTCAACACTGCCATCACATGAGCAAACTGAGCTCAGGTGACCGAGACAGTCTCGGGTACCTCATTGCCTGTCGCGGGCGCCCTGGCCGCCTCACGGGCACTCGGGAAGGGTTTAATAAGCCTACGCCCACAACCCCTTTCTCCACACCTCAAGTCATCTCCTCTCATCTTCTCCTCTCTTCTAAGGCACCCCAAGCTACCCCAACCTTCCTCTTCCTACAATGCCGCCCCGGTATGAATTAGTTATGATTTTACGTTGATTTTTCAATTTCATTTTAATTAGTAATGTTAGTTTTTCTATTTACATAGTGAGCCCCGAGTTACCGAAAATGATCCCGGTGCCGAGCCCAGTCCCGGCCCTAGATTTCCTACCCTAGCTCTCTTTAATAAGTTTGTAAACACGATATATAAACCTATAAAAACTAGCTATCTGAATAGGAGCTTCTTCGCCCCGTCCTTCCCTCTAGCCATAGATGTCATTAGCTTCTACCAAGTAGAGCAGCTAGTATATTGCACTAGTTCCATCAACACGACCCTATGTGCCGAATTTTACAACAACTTGGTCAAAATTGATGTCCTTTGCTATACCACTACTGTCCAGACCATTCCACTTACCATTACGCCTACCCTCCTCAACCGATTCCTTGGATTATGACCCTCTTAGTCCACATTCTGTTGCTATCCTCCTACGGACCTTTCCTTCGCTCCTCCGTATTCACACATTACCCTTGACACTCTCTACTCTCACTTCTTAGGAGATGCGAGGGATCTGACGGTACAGAAATTTCAGTCCATCGACCTGCGCATTCAGGACTACGCTCTTTATCGAGTCCTGATCTACTGTATTCTCCCTCTGACCTTACGAGATGTATCAGTGATGCGACCCTTCCACACCTTCCTACTCTATGCGATGATCCACCACCTGGATATAGACATTGGTCTATACATGTTTCAGACGATCATCTACGCATCCAGTATCTCCACCAATGCTAGAGTACGGACACCCTACTGTCATATTCTCACCGCACTTCTTCATCACCACGGTCACGATACCTCTGCCGGAGAGATCATCACGATGACCGAGTTTGACGAGATAGGGTGTAGGAACTTTTCATTAGCAACCGTAGAAATCTCGGCCACCGGGGTTATTTCTTAGAGACGACGAGGTGCTCCACCCTAGGTCGACTCGGACGACGAGGTAGACATCGAGGTAGCCGATCTCGCTGCCGAGATAGAAGAGCAGCTGCGAGAGTCACCACCACCACCACCTCAGACTATGGACCAATCCCTTGCATGGATAGAGATGGAGGTCCATAATCTCCGAGAGATTATGGAGGCCCATCACGTCGAGCAGATGGATGCCCATCAGGCTCGACATGAGGAGATGATGGCGATGTTCCGCTCATTGCAGCCCAGCCCATTTTGGCACCTTGGCTCATCCTCTTAGACCAGCATTGTATTATGATCTGACTTCCCCTACTTGATAGGGCTGATATGTTATGCACTAGACTTGGTGGCTTATATTATATCTATACACCTGACTTATTTATCTCCTTCATGTTTGTGCACCTAACTTATGGTTAACTAAGAAGGCAGTTAGGGTTGTGCTTGGTAGAATAGGACTGTTTTCATTTACTCTTTCAAAAGTTTTTCAAAACTAGTATTTCATATTTTTAGAAAAATCATTTTTATTATTAAGTTTTGAATCTTAAAATTCTTTTTCAACTTAGAATTTTCAAAAATTACCTCTTTTAAAACTAAGATTTTTCTACGCAATGGACTTAGCCTAGGACTTAACCCTAGAATTGCATGCTCCTATAGATCTAGAAGTCAGCATCTCACAAATACATTAGGACACTTTGATTGATAACCTAGACTGGGTTGAGATGCTTAGGTCTATGCCTTGACTCAAGATGCTTTAAGTCAGTGCATCAAGAGTAGTTGGAGTGATAAATACATTTAAACAGCAATCAAGCTAAGTGTTCAAGCATAGAAAATCTAACTTGATCAGATCACTTAACTTGACTAACCCTAGTGAAAGCTATTGTTATATAACAGTTAGTAAGTAGCTAACTGGGTTAGACAAAACCCGAACGAGTTCAATTTAATTTTTTTTTTTTGCTTGGACTCACTAGGATTGGTTCAATTTAGTTCAACATGCATTCAAAATTTAATTCTACAAAATAAACTGGCTCTGATACACTATTTTCCTTCATCATGTATGTTTTTTTGATATATGACAAAGGGGGAGAGTAAGAAAAAAAGTAAAGTTAAATTTTTTTTAAGTGCAAATTTTTTTTTAAGTTTTTTTAAGTGCAAGTTAAATTTTTTAACTTTTTCTAACTTCAAAAGTCTTTTCAAAAATAGCTGAAAAATTCCCCTTTCAAGTAAGAAAAGTTAAATTCTCTTTACAAGTAAGAAAGTTAAAATTCCCTTTTCAAGTAAGAATTATTCCAAAAGGTGTATTAACATTTTCCAACTTCAAAAGTTTTGCAAAAGACTTTAACCTTTTCCTCAAGAAGGGTATACTCAGTCAAAAGGTTTTTTGAAAAACTGCATGTTTTTAAAAGCTTCAGGGGGAGAATCTTTAATTCAGGGGGAGTATAATACATGCTTTTCAAATATTTTTAAAAAAAAAAGGGAAAGAGAGGAAATATGTCTGTTTGAAATAACTGTTTTATTTCTGTTTTAACTTAACTTTTGAAATAGGTTGTCATAGATCAAAAAGGGGGAGATTGTTAGTGCCGAAAGTACCATATCGAACCTGGGTTTTGATTATGGAAAAGGGTTCAAAGTTAAGTTTAAGTTGTTATCTAATGGAACTGTTGAGTGTGCAGGAAAGTCCTAGGTAAGCTAGGCACGAAGTCTTGACCTGTAAGGTTGAGCAATAAGTCCTGGTCGTTGACTAGGAACTGAATACCTGACCGGGGGTTGGGCAATAAGTCCTAGTCATTGACTGGCCACCAAAGTCCTGATCTGGAAGATTGGGCAGAAGTCTTAGCCTGTCGGGAGCTACGGACAGAAGTAGAGACGGGTCGAGTAACGGACGTCTCGAGATCCGGCAATCTCGGAGGTCGAGAAAAAGTCCAACCGGAGGAGCCGGTTGGCAAAATGTAACTTCTCCTGAGAGGAGTAGGTGAGGACGCGTTCCCCAGAATAGGGAGCAGTAGGAGTCGGTTAGACCTAGGGTTCTATTTTGGAAGCCCCAAAGTCAGAACCAAGACAGCGCAGGCTGTTATTTAAACTTAATCTTATTATTACTGTTGTTCTGGAACTAACCCTAGTTGCAGGAACAAGAGATTTGAAGTTCTGCATCCTAGGCGCCTGAGAGAACTCATGCACTCGAGAACGCAGGCGCCTGTGTTGATATAGGGGCCCCAGATGGGTTACTTCCTGAGGCTGTGAAGCTGAGATGGCAGGTCAGCACGGGGAGGGGCCGTGATTAGTCAGGCACCCTAGACGCCCCAGGCGCCCTGGATAAGGGGATAGACATTGACCGAGCCTGTAGATGAGGACGCGCTCAGATAGGTGACGTGGCAGACGCCCTACCTGCATTAGGGGCGCCCTGGACAGCAATATAAAATGGGTTCACCCCCTTGCTTTCGTACAACACTATTCCATCTCAAGCACTCAAACACTCAGTTCACTTTCTTCCATGCTCGAGTTCCAAGCACCAACAACGCTCCAGATCGATGACCTATTGCTCCAGTCTTCAGATTCTTTTCCGGTCATCGGTATATTTGTTTCAAGTGTTTTATTTTATTCTGTATTTGTGATTCAATTCGTGTAATATTTCTCCGAAATATAGAATTGCCCAATGAAAATGGTCAAGGACCGTGGACCTTGGAGTAGGAGCCGTCATAGACTTCGAACCAAGTAAAAGAAAACCAGTTAGCATTGCTTTAATTTTTCGGTTGTGCAATAGTCTTACGTATCCGAAATTTTATCGATATTCACCCCTCCCCCTCTATCGATTCTAAACAATCCCACACATCCTTGCTCTGATACCAATTGATTGTGATTTTGATCGGCAAGAGGGGTGAATTACCACTAAAATAACAACTCAAATCTTTTGTTTATCTATAAACAAAGATGGTAGTTTGATCAAATAAAAATAAATAACATAAAATAAATTGAGCAAACTATAAAATAAAAGAGGTAACCAGATTTTACTTGGTTTGCAACCGGGGAGGTTGCTAATCTAAGGCGAAATATGGCTCGATTCTCCTGAATAAAACTCCTTCAGGCGGAGAAGCCTCTTACATGTGGAATGCTCAGAAAAAGAAAGAAAGATTACACAGAACTCATTTGCTAATGCTTGGATTGGGGAATGAATTGAAACTGTGCTCTATTGGTCTATTTATAGCTTCGATCAAAGTTATCTGTTTGCTGACGTAGCACTTATAAGGTGCCCGAGTGCACTTGGGCGCCTAACACGTGACCTGATGGTTATCCAAAGACCAACATTCGCAAACGGCTAAGAATAGACTCTCGGGCGCCTGTTGGCATAGGCATTCGAGTGCTCGAGTGCCTAATGCTCAGGTGCCCGAGAGCCCAAGTGCCCGTATGCTTATGGGCGCCCAAGAGAGGGTTTGGTCAATAGCCGCTGACTACTCTCCAGCGTGACTTCCTTTGTCTTCTTGGGTGATTTTTGGCTAACTGATGTTAGGCTCACCCGAACCCGACTCCGACCTTTCACCCCTCGAGCGTCCTTCCTCTTGGCTTCTCGTCCCTTAGATGCCGCGTGCATCCTTCTCGTTCCACCAGCGTACTATTCCGCAGAGCTCCACGTCCCTCGGATGCACCGGGCTCGTCGGCTCCCTTTCCATACCATCCTTCTAGACTGTTGCGTCTTTTGCTCGATTTCTTGCGCTCCTAAGTTCCTGTACACTTAGACACAGAGATTAAAAATACAATGACCTATCTTAAATCGTTGACCACATCAAAACCAACCTGGGTACTTACAACATCTACTCGCCAAAGTTTGAGAGGGAGTCCATGGCATGGAAGCGTAAAATGGTGGTAAACTTTAAAATTGATTTCAAAATGTTACTAATGATAAAATACAATTTTGAAGTACCTAAAGATAAGAACAATGAAGAAAAAAGAGCATCCCTTGGACAAGAAGCAACAAACAGACTTTGTGGCCAACGCCAAAGCAGAATTCAATCTGCTAAGCGTATTGCTGCCTCAAGAAGTCAACTAGATCGACTCTTACACTATGGAAACAGATCTATGGGAGAAGTTCCTGGAGCTTCATGAAGGCACCTCTGAAGTAAAACTAGCCAAGAGAGATTTTCTTAGAAACTAACATAGCAACCTTCAATTTGAAGAAGGAGAAACGATTACTAAGCTACAATCCAAACTTAAGGAGTTGATCATAGGACTCACTAACCTTAGAGAATCAGGAACAAATCGAGACTTTGTAAGATGCACACTTAATGCCTTCCCGAGGATCATGAACTGGACATCGACAATAGACTGATAGGACCAGTGAGCTATCTAAAGGGGGGTGATTAGCTTCAATCTTTGCTCAACAAAAATTTGGCACATCTAAAGACTTGAGCAATGCTAATACTTAGGATTTACTTGGTATCTACATCCTTGAGGTGACTAATCCAAGGATCCGCTCTTCTTCACTCTCTCATACACTATGAAAGATCTCCTTTATGAGATGGAAAAGTCTTGTACAAGCTTACAAGAAGAATAAACGAAGAACAAGCAAAATAACAATGAAATCTTACAAGATTTACACAAATGAGATCTCTTGCTTTTCTTGCTTTCTTTTAACATGAAATCGTCTCTAGAACCTTGGAAATGCAGCAACGCTATGCTCCAAGACTTCTCTT
>JAGFNQ010004026.1:447863-529706 GCA_024364735.1 Boesenbergia rotunda | reverse complement strand
GTTATTTTTGAAAAATATCCAAAATATTGTGTTTCCTATTTTCATTTGGGTCATTCATCTGATGAATGTTACAAGAATGGAAATAATCCAAAACCTGATTGGAAAAATAAAGTAGCAGTCAATATGGAATCAAAGGAAGAGCAGCTGAATGTCAGACAAAATCAAAATTTTGGAGAAGACTCTGATAAAGGGATTGGAGAACTTTGGAATGGCCAGAGAAATGCAGAAAAATATAAAACAGATAGGCAAGCTTGGAGACAAAAATATTCTTCTTCTAGTCATCAAAATAATGAACACAAGGAGCAGTATAATGCAGATAATAAGTTTCAATCTCTAGCTAATTTGGAGGAAGATGTGCGTGAAGATGAAAATGAGAAAGGCAATAATATCTCAGTAGAGAATGTAACTAGTACAAAAAATTCACAAGAAGAGCAGCTTACAATGCAGAATAAAAAAATTGGTATACCTGTTCAGAGTGGGGTGCTGTTGGTGTCAGATATGTTAAAAAGAGGAAATAGCATTACTGAATTTGTTGACCTGCAAGAAAAAGATGATTTGGTTACTATGGAGGGTTATCTGAATGAACTTGGAGAAGCTATTTTGGCAGATTCTGTAAACAAATGGAGCAGGAGCTGAATACGAATGCTTTAGATGGATTTCTGATGCATGAAAAGCAAGAGAATTTTGAGGTAGTAGAGAAATGTAAATCATTTATGGTGGAATCTATATCTGAAGAAGATGGAAGGGGTCATCTTCATTTCCTCTTGAGCTGAATAAAGTTGCTTTTTCAATTGCTGAAAAAATAGATCCTTCTATTTTACCTCAAAGGGTAACTAGAAGTAAAGCTCAGGCTGCTAAGGCTTCAAGAAATTAGTTTTCCTATGTCAGGAGTAATATGGAATATTAGGGGGATAGGGAATCCTTCTTCTCTTAGAAGATTGAGATATTTGAAAAATTATTTCCATTTGAATTTTGTAGGTATCCTTGAACCTATGATATCTCTAGATGGTTTGTTAATGGCTAAAAAGCTGGGTTTCGCAGAAATTTATTCCAACTGCTCCGGAAAAATTTGGTTTTCTCATGATGCAAATATAGAATGCTCTATTTTATTCGATCATGATCAATTTCTACATGTCAAATTGAAATCTGCTTTGTTTCCTATTGATATGCTTGTTACTATAGTTTATGCAAAATGCTCTAGAGTTGGCAGGTATGAGCTTTGGGAGCAATTAGAGCGTATCAAACCATCTAATGATGACTTTTGGCTGGTTGGTGGCGATTTTAACATTATTGCAAAAAAAACAGAACAATCAACAGGTGCAGTCACAAATGGAGGTGCGATGGATGATTTTAACAATTTTATGATGATTACTGGGCTGGTTGACGCTGGATTTGTAGGGGACTGCTTTACCTGGACAAATAATAGGATTTGGAAGAGATTGGACAGAGTTTTGATTTCGGATTCTACGCAGGGGCAGAGATTTTCGGTGAAAATAGAACATTTGAATAAGGCATCTTCTGATCATTGCCCAATGCTGATTTCTTTTCCTATGGTTGAGCAAGCAGTAGCTTCCTTCAGATTCCAGAATATGCGGTTAAGGCACCAAGGTTTTAAACAAACTGTGATGCTAAATTGGAATCTGCCATGTGATAATTATGGTCTATCAAAATTGTAGTTTAAACTGAAAAGGTTGAAAAGCCATTTGAAGTGGTGGAATAAGGAGATATTTGGTAATATACATGATAATGTTAGGAAGGTGGATAAACAATTCAATGATGCCGAGATCAAGTTCGATAATGATCCGTCGGAGGAGAATAGAATGTTCAAAAATAAACTTCAAGCACTCCTTTTTAAAACTCTTCAGATGGAAGAGGATTTTTGGAGACAAAAAGCTGCGGTAAAATGGATGTCTGATGGAGATAGAAACACAAAATTTTTCCACAATATGGTGCAGAAAAGAAGATTAACTAACAGAATATTCAGGATATGGGATGATGGTGACTGCTTGGAAAAATCTGATTTAATTAGAGATTCCGCAGTCAGATATTTTGAGCAATTGTTGACAGGTGACTCCTTAAATGATTCGGCATTAGATCTAAGTTGCATACCAGAGTTGATTTCTAGGGAGGAGAATGAAACACTCACAGGACTACCTTCTCTAGAAGAAATAAAACAGTCAGTGTAGGAAATGGATCAAAATAGTGTGGCTGGACCGGACGGTTTTTCAGTAGCATTTTATATTTCTTGCTGGGATCTTATTCAAAAGGATGTTTATCAAGCTGTGGTTGATTTTTTTTCAGGTGGGACGATTCCAATGTAGGATGTGTATACTGAAAGACATGATTTCTTTATATGAACATCTTCATTTCGAAAAGAGAATCACAACTACACTAGGTGCTTGTTTACATTAGTACATGCACGAAGTCCAATTACTTTGCGTTGTAGATAACATGGTGTGTGGTGTCACACGGAAGATCATGTTATCAGTTCCTTGCTTAGTATAAAACAGAGGCCCACAATCGAGATGGAATTGGACAATCCATCGGGATGGTTGTAGTGTAATTAGGTGTGGTTGGTCTTGACCATAGAATTACACTAGTGTGCTTTGAGTACATTGAGCAGGACCAAAACCAGAGGTCACCCAATTTGTATTGACTTAATAATTGGATAGAACCTCAGATTTATTATGGAGTACGATTCCTAAATCCCGATATAATAACGGGCACATATAATTAATTATTAGTTCTTTGATTTACCAATGGGTGAGATCTATTCTGTTAGATCGATAGGCCTGGTAAGTTGGGAAATAATATTAATTATATGGTGTGCCGTTGATTATTGACGGAATCCGTGTCCTGGTGAGTCGGGATGATGATGCCCCCTTGATGAGCTCAAAAGGTTCATCGTGCTAAACCCTGCAGGTGGATTTGATCCGGCACGATAATAAGGTTGAGTGGTACTAGTCAAGGACTCAGAGGTTAATTAATTTAAATTGTCAGTAATTTAATTAATTAACGGGCATTCGAGATCTTAAACACGGGGGGATGGACGACTTGTAATAAGTGGAGCCCATATGTAAATATGGGGGTTGGTGAGGTAAATCAATGAGGGCCCTTTAGTGAAATGGATCCTCATTAATGGACCGGGTCCATTAGCAGGCCAAGATCCAACTCCTCCTCATGGTCCCTATCGTAGCCCTATAAACATCTCATGGTGGTATAGAACCAAGTTGATTATTAATCCGATAGATCACAAGAAACCCTAGCCTCACCTCTCTCTCTCCCTCTCCCTCTCGTTTCACTCTACGGCGCCGAACGGAAGAGTTAAGTTTGCTTTTCTCTAATTAATTGCAATGCATGCAATTAAGTTTGCTAATTGCAACGCATGCAATTAAGTTTGCAATTCTGCAAATTAATTGCAACGCATGCAATTAAGATTGTTCTTTTCCAATTAATTTGCTCTTGTTGAATGCATGCAATTAATTTGGCCAATGGGAGAGGATAAGTCACTCGGCAACTTCGGCTGACTAAAAAAGGAGAGAGGGCTGCTCACGTCTCCTGAAGGCTGCAATTTTTCCAAGCAAACGAGCGATCAGCGGCTGTTCTTCTCTTCTGCATGGCTGCAGATTTTCTTCAGCCTTTGATCAAGCACCGCTGATGGTGGAGAGTTCAAGTTGCGCACGGCAACTTGCTGCAGCAAGGCTGCAGTTCTTCTCCAGCCATGGATCAGCGCCCCTTAAGCCTTGGGGAGTTCAAGTTGCGCACGGCAACTTGATGCAGCCAAATCTTGTGAGCAGAAGGTCTTCGGTGGTAGTCAGGCAATTCAGGCATATTGGAGAAAAGGTCACGGCAACTTCTTGTGGAGAATTTATTCTCCAAGCGAAGTTGCTAATTCTCCTAGAAAGGTTGCTCACGGCAACTTGTGGAGAATTTTTTTTTCCAGCCTAAGTTGCTCACGGCAACTTGGAGCAAAGTTGCTCAGACAAGTTGCTGGGGACTCAGGTACCGACGGCAAAGGGGAGGAGAAGTAGGGTTTGTATTTGGATTATTTTTTTCTTGGAGCGGCCGGCGACATCCCTTGGTTAGGGATTGGTTGGCGCACGGAGAAAGGATTGACTTGGTGACCACGGTTCTTGGTAGATCGTCGCCCACACGACGTCCAAGAAGAGAGGGTCATACGGTAGAAGATCGTAAGGTAACGGAAGGTATATTCTTCCTTGGCTCCTTTCATTCTTATTTGTACCTTATTCATTGCCTCGTCATTTCATATTTGTTATTTAATTATTTTGATTGCGTATCATAGTCAATAATTATTTAACTGGACCCCGACCATAAACACAAAAGCCGGCGATCAACTCGTCGCCTTTTCCCGGTCGAACGGTCGAGCAAATGCAAGACCAATTTTGGTAATTGGCTAAGTTGCAATTTGAATCGTTCGATACGGCACGAGACGGTCGATGGTAAACGACTCTCTATTCAGATTAAATTTTTTAATCCGTAGGCATAGAGAGGTCTCTCGGATCGACCAGGTATCCGCTTAGGAAACCCACCAAGCCATACCCAACAATTGGTATCAGAGCTGAGGTTTCCGGCTTTGTGTGTTTGAGGATTGGTTAATTTTTTACATTTTCATACATTTTATTTAGCTGGATGATATGTGGATGTGCGTAGGCTAACTTTGTGTTGCAGACACGAGATTCCAACTTATCATGGCCAAATAATGATTGTGTGAATGGTTTTGTAATTATTATAATTAATAAATCCTCGGGGTTGACGAGGTGACGACACGACTGGAGGCGCATTGGAGACCAAGGCCATGAAAGTTGGAAAATCTAGGATTTCCTATTTTTCATATGTTGGTTATGTGCTTGTTGTGTGAATGTGCTAGTTAAAATTCCTCGTGATAAATTACTAAGTGGGAGAGGGACCCTAAGGGTCCCATGGCTTCCATTACAATCCGATAAGTGATGCAAACAAGTCTGCGTGTCGGCTCTGAGTGCCTTCCTCCCCATCGGATGGACTTGTTTCGCGGATCACTGGGTCGGAAAAGACTATAGAAAATTGTTAAAGAGCGTGTGTACTTCCCCATCGGAAGGCACATAATCAGAGATAATTTTCTTAGTGTCGTGTAATGGTGAACACTTAGATGCGAATAATAGTATCCTCCCCATCGGAGTCACTGCTATTATTTTGCAGAGCCGAAGTGAACCAACTATTAATCTTACTTGTCAAAAAGTTAGGTTGACAAGATAGTAAGATTAATGGGTAAAACCTCCTCTTACGAATGTGGAAATTCGTATACGTCCACACCATCGTGGCATGCGAATTTCTCGGTGTTTAGAGGTGTTGGTTGATTTCGAAAATTTATTGTTGTGAGGAATCAATTTATTTTCGATTTCTAAAGTAGTGTGAGTTGTGATTCTCAGGATTTTCAAAATGGCTTTTAACCCACTAGCTACAATACTTAAGGAAAAAAACTTACTAGCCCCAACTACATAGACTGGAAAAAACCTTGACATTGTCCTTACGGCTGAAGAGTATAAATTTGTGCTCACCGAAAAATGTCCTGAAAGCCTAGCGACAATTCTGGTGAAGGGCAGAAGGAGCATTACAAGAAATGGGTTAAGGCAGATGAGATGGCGCGGTGTTACATTCTGGCATCCATGTCGAATGTATTGCAACATCAGCATCAGGCCATGCCCACTGCTTGTGATATGATGTTGAACCTTCAGGAGCTTTTCGGCACCAGAGTCGTGCCGCTAGGCAGCTGGCGATGAAGAATCTGATGACGACCACTATGGTCGAAGGGACACCCGTGAGGGATCATGTCCTAAAGATGATGGCCCACTCAACGAGATTGAGGTTCTTGGAGGATCTATCGACGGGGAATCCCAGGTCGATATAATACTCCAATCTCTGCCTAGGAGTTTTGAGCAGTTCCGGCTCAACTATAACATGAATAAGCATGAGTATACGTTGGGGAACTCCTGGGAGAACTCCAGCGGCAGAAGGGCTCTTTCGTCAGAACTCGCAGGCCTTAGTGACTCAAAGGGTTTCTCTTCTATGCCGAAAGGCAGGAAGAAGAAGAAACAAGGAGGGTTCAAGAAGGCAGCTACATCGCAGGGACATCGGACTAGCGTGAAGAAGCCGAAAGGCAAGTGCTTCACGTGTAAGCAAATTGGACATTAGAAGGCGAACTGTCCCCGTTATCAAGACAAAGTATATCTTTTTCTTTTGTCGTTGTAACATGCTTAGCGGAGTTATCTACCGTACCTGGTGGGTAGATACGGATGTCACTACACATGTCTGCAATTCTTTGCAGGGGTTCCAGGAAGCCCAACGACTAGCTAAAGAAAAAAAACGTCTACATGGGAAATGCTACGGAGGTGCTACTATTGCAGTGGGAGTTATTTATTTGTCTTTAGAAGATAAAGTTTTGGTTTTAAGATTGCTTTTATGTACCTAATTTTAGAAAGAACTCTGGTTCAGTTTCTAAATAAATGATATTCTATTACTTTTTATGAAAAGTGGAATTGAAAGATTATCTATTCAGGTACATTGATAGGCAATTGGTACACATTAGAACCAAAGTCTTCCATGATGCAAATAGTAACTAATAGCTCATCATCTAACCAAAGTAGGAGAAAGGTTCCTTCCGAGATGAAGCAAACATACCTTTGGCGTCTAAGGCTTGGTCTTATTAACCTTAGTAGGATTCAAAGGTTGATAGCCAATGGGCCCTCAGGTTCATTGGTGGTGTGAGACTTCTCCAACCTTTGAATCTTACTTGGAAGGTAAGACGACCAAGAGGCCTTTCAAGGCCGAGGGGTATAGAGCCAAAGATATGTTAAACATGGTTCATTCTGATTAGTGTGGTCCTATGCCTATCCAGGATAGAGGTAGCTTTGAATACTTCGTGAGACGAATATTCAAAGTTATGGATATTCGTTTACTTGATGGCTGCAAGTCTGAATCTTTGATTAGTTCAAAGAATTCAAGACGATTGTGGAGAAACATCAAGGTAACAGTATCAAGATACTATGATCGGATCGTGGTGATAGGTACCTCTTGGGAGTGATTAGGACTTACTTATCAGATACTGGGATTCAATCCCAATTGGCTGCAGCCGGTACACCCCAACAGAATGGTGCAGCAGAGCGAAGGAAAAGAGCTCTTATGGAAATGGTTAGGACAATGATGAGCTGCTCCGAGTTGCCAGAATCATTCTGGGGATATGCTCTGGAAACAACAGCGTGCATACTTGATACCATTTAGATCAGTGCCTTCTACTCCCATAGAAGTGTGGACTGGGTGAAAGCCAAGTCACATTCGGACATGGGATAGCTCAGCATATGTGCTGAGAGGGGATACTGATAAGATTGGAATCTCGTGCGCTTGTTCGTAAGCTATCCTAGAGAAACGAATGGTAGTTCTATAGTTCTAAGGATCAGAGGGTAATCGTTGGGACGAATACCAGATTCTTAGAAGAAAACTATGTGATGAACCACAAGCCCATTTGTAGACTAGTTCTTGAAAAATTAAGAGGGGATGTTCTGACCTTAGTACCAACTGTACAAGAAGAAATACCACAAGTCACTGCACCATGTGTCACAGAAGATACACAGGTAGTGCCCTGTCATAGTGGGAGCGTTGTTAGTCAACCTACAGAATTCATGTTCTTAGGAGAGTCTTTGGACTTGATCCCTGGCGACCATGAATCATGATCCCTAACCTATGACAGGAACATCCGCTTTGAAGAGATAATCCAGTCATATGGATTTGTTCAAAGGACGGATGAGAGTTGTGTATGTAAGAAATGTGACGGAAACGTAGTGGTATTCTTGTACTATACGTAGATAATATTTTGTCAGTTGGCAACAATGACAAATTTTATCAGACGTAAGGGTATGGTTGTCCAAACAAATGATATGAAGGACTTAGGAGAAGCAGGACATATCCTTGGCGATCAAAGTTCTAAGGGATCCCAGAGAAGGATGTAGTTCTTATCCTAAGCTTCATACAGAGATAGTGTCTTAACTCGTTTTAGCATGGAAATATCCAAGAAAAGTTTTGTACTTTTTAGTTGTGGAGCTACTCTATCTAAGGAGATATGTTTAGATTATCAAAGGAGATAGAGAAGGTAATGGCGGTTCCTTTAGCATCGACTATAGGAAGCCTCATGTATGCTAAAAACGAGACCGGATATCTGCTTTGTCGTGAGCATGGTTAGCAGATATCAGAGTAACCCAGGTCAAGGAAATTGGATTGTGGTAAAAGCTTATATTAGTGCCTGAGAAGGACTAAGGATTATAACCTGGTTTACCGGGCAGACCAATTCCCTATGGGTTATATGGATACAAACTTCCAGTCAGATAAGGGGAAAATGTAAGTATTCCTTGAGATTTTGTGTTTACTTATAGGAGATAGAACCATAGTTTGGAGGAGTGTCGCGCAGCGGCTGCGTAATGGACTCCACCATGGAAGCTGAGTAAAGTGGCAGCCTTTGAGGCAGCCAAAGGATGCTACATGGTTCAGGAACCTCAAGATAGACTTCGATGTGATTCCTGGTTTGCTCAAAGCTATCACATTCTGTTGTGATAAAACAATGGTGCAGTTGCAAACTCGAAGGAATCACGAGCCCATAAGGCGAGTAAACACATAGAGCGCAAGTACCTCCCAGGAGAGGAAAAGTTGTAGTTGCCTAGATTACATCAGAAGACAACCTAGGAGATCTTTTCACTGTGGCCTTAATAGCGAGAGCTTTAGGTATGTGGAAGATCAGGGAGACAGATGTTTGGCATTTTGAGAACAACAATGTCTTTAAGTATAAGTGGGAGATTGTAGGATGTGTATACTGAAAGACATGATTTCTTTATATGAACATCTTCATTTCGAAAAGAGAATCACAACTACACTAAGTGCTTGTTTACATTAGTACATGCACGAAGTCCAATTACTTTGCGTTGTAGATAACATGGTGTGTGGTGTCACACGGAAGATCATGTTATCAGTTCCTTGCTTAGTATAAAACAGAGGCCCACAATCGAGATGGAATTGGACAATCCATCGGGATGGTTGTAGTGTAATTAGGTGTGGTTGGTCTTGACCATAGAATTACACTAGTGTGCTTTGAGTACATTGAGCAGGACCAAAACCAGAGGTCACCCAATTTGTATTGACTTAATAATTGGATAGAACCTCAGATTTATTATGGAGTACGATTCCTAAATCCCGATATAATAACGGGCACATATAATTAATTATTAGTTCTTTGATTTACCAATGGGTGAGATCTATTCTGTTAGATCGATAGGCCTGGTAAGTTGGGAAATAATATTAATTATATGGTGTGCCGTTGATTATTGACGGAATCCGTGTCCTGGTGAGTCGGGATGATGATGCCCCCTTGATGAGCTCAAAAGGTTCATCGTGCTAAACCCTGCAGGTGGATTTGATCCGGCACGATAATAAGGTTGAGTGGTACTAGTCAAGGACTCAGAGGTTAATTAATTTAAATTGTCAGTAATTTAATTAATTAACGGGCATTCGAGATCTTAAACACGGGGGGATGGACGACTTGTAATAAGTGGAGCCCATATGTAAATATGGGGGTTGGTGAGGTAAGTCAATGAGGGCCCTTTAGTGGAATGGATCCTCATTAATGGACCGGGTCCATTAGCAGGTCAAGATCCAACTCCTCCTCATGGTCCCTATCGTAGCCCTATAAATATCTCATGGTGGTATAGAACCAAATTGATTATTAATCCGATAGATCACAAGAAACCCTAGCCTCACCTCTCTCTCTCCCTCTCCCTCTCGTTTCACTCTACGGCGCCGAACGGAAGAGAAAAGTGCTCTTCTCTAATTAATTGCAACACATGCAATTAAGTTTGCTTTTCTCTAATTAATTGCAATGCATGCAATTAAGTTTGCTAATTGCAACGCATGCAATTAAGTTTGCAATTCTGCAAATTAATTGCAACGCATGCAATTAAGATTGTTCTTTTCCAATTAATTTGCTCTTGTTCAACGCATGCAATTAATTTGGCCAATGGGAGAGGATAAGTCACTCGGCAACTTCGGCTGACTAAAAAGGAGAGAGGGCTGCTCACGTCTCCTGAAGGCTGCAATTTTTCCAAGCAAATTAGCGATCAGCGGCTGTTCTTCTCTTCTGCATGGCTGCAGATTTTCTTCAGCCTTTGATCAAGCACCGCTAATGGTGGAGAGTTCAAGTTGCGCACGGCAACTTGCTGCAGCAAGGCTGCAGTTCTTCTCCAGCCATGGATCAGCGCCCCTTAAGCCTTGGGGAGTCCAAGTTGCGCACGACAACTTGATGCATGCAGCCAAATCTTGTGAGCAGAAGGTCTTCGGTGGTAGTCAAGCAATTCAGGCATATTGGAGAAAAGGTCACGGCAACTTCTTGTGGAGAATTTATTCTCCAAGCGAAGTTGCTAATTCTCCTAGAAAGGTTGCTCACGGCAACTTGTGGAGAATTTTTTTTCCAGCCTAAGTTGCTCTCGGCAACTTGGAGCAAAGTTGCTCAGACAAGTTGCTGGGGACTCAGGTACCGACGGCGGAGGGGAGGAGAAGTAGGGTTTGTGTTTGGATTATTTTTTTTCTTGGAACGGCCGGCGACATCCCTTGGTTAGGGATTGGTTGGCGCACGGAGAAAGGATCAACTTGGTGACCACGGTTCTTGGTAGATCGTCGCCCACATGACGTCCAAGAGGGGAGGGTCATACGGTAGAAGATCGTAAGGTAACGGAAGGTATATTCTTCCCTGGCTCCTTATGTTCTTATTTTGTGCCATACTTATTGCCTTGTCATTTCATATTTGTTATTTAATTATTTTGATTGCGAATCATAGTCAATAATTATTTAACTGGACCCCGACCATAAACACAAAAGCCAGCGATCAACTCGTCGCCTTTTCCGCGGTCGGACGGTCGAGCAAAATGCAAGACCAATTTTGGTAATTGGCTAAGTTGCAATTTGAATCGTTCGATACGGCACGAGAAGGTCGATGGGAGACACCTCTCCATTCGGATTAAATTTTTTAATCCGTAGCCATAGAGAGGTCTCTCGGATCGACCAGGTATTCGCTTAGGAAACCCGCCAAGCCGTACCCAACATCCAAAAGGTATGGCTGCTACAACCATTGTACTAATTCCAAAAATTGAAAATGCTCAAGCATGGCAAGATTTTCGGCCTATCAGTTTATGTAATGTGTCCTATAAAATAATCTCAAAATTATTGGCAAATAGGTTGAAAAAATTGCTGAACAGGATCATATCCCCTTTCCAGAGTGGTTTTGTTGAAGGTAGATTAATATCTGATAATATATTATTAGCTCAGGAAATGACACATAAGCTGAATTATCATGTTAGAGGGGGAAATATGATTATGAAACTTGATATGGCTAAATCCTTTGACAGAGTCTAGTGGAATTTACTTTTTAGAATTTTAGCAGCTTTTGGATTTTCTGAAAAATTTATTGCTTGCATTCGAAGATGTATTACTATGGTCTAGTTTTCTATCCGTATAAATGGGCAACTGGCAGGTTTCTTTCAATCAAAAAGAGGATTAAGACAAGGGGATCCCATTTCGCCTTTTTTATTTATTATTGCCTCAGAATTTCTATCCAGGGGTTTAAAGAAACTCTTTATTAATAATCCCTCGTTGAGTTTTGTTTCAGGATGTTCCTTGAGAATCTCTCACCTAGCATATGCTGATGATGTAATGGTATTCCTGAATGGGTCAATCAAGTGTGTTAAAAAAGTCAAATCCTTTCCGGATGACTATGAGAAAAATTCTGGACAAGCAGTTAATGCGGGAAAAAGTCTGATTTATCTGTCAAGAAGAATTCCGGAAATTCGTAAAAGATCAATTCTTATGGCTACTGGTTTTTTGGAGGGTGTATGACCTTTGAAATACTTAGGCATTCCTTTATTCACTGGGCACAGAAAATCTGCTTATTTTCATCCTATGTTAGAGAAGATAAGGAAAAGACTCTTGGGTTGGAATTTATCAAATTTGTCATATGGAGGTCGTCTCTGCTTAATTCAGAGTGTGCTCATCTCAATGCCTTTATTTTTACTACAAATTCTCCTCCCTCCACTATCTGTTCTTCATAACTTGGAAATGATTTTTGCAAAATTCTTTTGGGGCTCGACCGATATTAATAGGAAAATTCATTGGGTGTCATGGGATGATATCAGTAAACAGAAATTGGAGGGTGGTTTGGGGATTAGGAAGCTTACAGATTTTAGTTTGGCAATGGCTATTAAACTTTGGTTCTGTTTTAGAGAACAAAACACGCTTTGGGCTGAATTTTTATCCAAATTATATTGTGGATCCGGACATCCGGTTGGGGTGAGCTTAAAAGGCAAGGCATCATTTATTTGGCGTAGATTGATTAAAGTTCGATGCCTAGCAGAACAGAACATCGGATGGATTTTGGGAAATGGTAAAATAAACTTTTGATATCCTTGATGATTCAAATTTGTGGAAGAATAAAATTATAGGTGTCCTTCCGAAGGATTTAAAGACTGAAATTGCAGAATATTCTTTGCAACAAAATATACTAGACCGAATAATCTGGAAACCTGCTACAAATGGGGAATTCATGTTGAAGTCAGCTTGGGATAAGGTTAGACAGACAAATTCTGTTTCCTATATTAATTATGCTATCTGGAATGACCTGTTAAGGCCTAGTATCTCGATTTTTGCTTGGCGTTTCTTAAAAAGAAAACTCCCAGTTGATGATATATTACAAAATCGAGGTGTTGCTCTTGCATCTAAATGCTTTTGTTGTGATCACATGGAAACCTGGAAACATCTATTTTTTGATAGCCCAATTGCTAAAGAAGTTTGGTCCTATTTTGCAAGAGTTTTTGAGGTTCATAGATCATCAAATTTAGAAGATTGGAAATTAGGTTTGAAATGGCTGCAGGGAGGGCATATTAGAGAGGTTATGCCATTTCTTATTCTATGGTTTCTATGGTTAGCTAGGAATGAGGCTAAACACAAAGGATTTAAACAAAAAGGTTACAAAATTAAGAGCAACATAATTCAGTATTGTTTGCTTGGGGAAAATTCTGGAAACATTAAAGGAAAACATTGGAAGGGATATACATCAGTGGCTAGAAGTTGGGGATTATCAGTTAAAAACATAACTAGAACCACAATAACTATGGTATATTGGAAGAGGCCTAATATAGGAGGCTACAAATTAAACACAGATGGATGCTCCCGAGGGAATCCCGGTTTTTCTTCTTATGGAGTTATAATTCGAAACCACGCAGGGGATTTCCTTATGGCTAAATATGGTTCCTTGGGTTTCTCATCTAATGTGAAGGCTGAGCTTTTTGCTATACAAGCAGGTATTGAATTATGTGTAGCTTATAATTTTCTCCCGGTTTGGTTAGAATCAGACTCCTTGGTATCTTTGAAAATTCTACAGTCTTCGTCTATGTGTTGGGAGTATAGGAAGTTAATTTCAAAAATTAGAATGTTGGTGGAAAAACATCATGTAATTTGCTCTCATGTGTATAGAGAAGCAAATGTTGCCGCTGATTTCTTGGCTAACCAAGCCTTTAATGTTCAAGGGGAAAGAGTGTTATTGAAGAAAGACATGGAAAGAGAATTGCATGGTATATGTAAGCTTGACAGGTTGGGCATCCATTATATCAGAGTGAATCGGAAAATATCATAGATTTCTTTTGGAATTTCAATCTTGGTGGGTATTCTGATCTGATTTACTCTGGTTGCTCTGATATGGTTTTAATGTTGCTGTGCAGAGAGCAGAGCTACTGATCTACTGATAATATTATCTGTGCTCGGAAGGATCAATTTTTTGAATCTTGGTGTTTCTTCTGTGTATCATTGGTTCTTTGCATGGTTTGTTTGGGTTGTTATATTTTTCTCTGATAAAGAGCAGGTTTTCATCTGTGTATCATTGGTTCTTTGCACGATTTATAATTCTGGTTGCAATGTGCTAGAAATATTCGGAGTCCAGTCATGGATGTCTTTTTGATATTTCCATTTGTTATGGACTGATATTTACAAACTATTCAATTTTCTTTGGTTTTCCTGATATTCTGATATATATTTTCTGGTCTTCCTGGTCTTCCTACTTACTGACAAACTATTATATGTTCCTGATAGACTATTATATTTTCCTGTCATGTGAAACATTTTTACTGAATGGTCCGCGAAAATATTCTTATCTGGCTGAAGGAGTTTCATTATGAAAACTAAGATATAATGCAGAAAACATTGACGGCACCGGAATTCTAGAACTTGCAGGGATGCAATGATTATTGTTTTAAAGTATGAAGGCCATTTAAATCAAAAGGAATGAAATATTATGTTTGGTTGACGGCTGAATTTTGAAATAAAATACAGAGCAAGTTGAAGGCAGGTTGTTTAGTCTGAAGTTGATGATTGAATTCAGAAATCTGGCTGCCCCGCTGTCTGATGGCTTTATTTTCGAAAACTGAAATCACTTGATTGAATCTGATTTCGATAAAGATTGGCGGATTTCCGATTGTAATGGCTGCGACCAGCTCTGATAACTGGTTGCTCTTCTGAATGACCGGAGGTTATTATTTCTGAAACCTATTTTGATGTGTGCAGCATCTTTTTATAAACAGGAAATTGATAGTTGAGATTTGGTTGATGACTGATATTCATGTTTTTGAATTCTAAAATGCAACAATGGGATGGTTTCTGATATGAAATTCTGGGATGATTTCTGAAATGATAATTCTGATACTCAAGATGGTATCAAAATTAAGAGGTGGCTTTTGATGATAATAATGTAATTGTTCAGAACTTTATGGGGTATCTTCAAAAGATTATTTCAAAGCAGAAGGTTGGAATTGGAAAAGTTGAAATTGGAATTATATTAGTGTATCTGTATGAAAACAGGGCTGGGCTGTCGAAAGGCAGTAGAGGCTAATTGCTGAAATTCTGATGGGCTTTGCTTGGCTGAAGGCTGCTTTTAATGATATTAACTCCAGAATCTGAAGAACAAAGCTTGCTACCTCATGAATGCAATGTGGATCCTGCCCCTTAAGTACAAAGCTTATGGTTAAAAGGGTTGGTTCTGAAGCAGAAAGTTTATGTTGAAATCTGATTCAATGAAGAGCAAACAGTTTAAGTCAAAAAATTGGAAGGCCGCAAATACTGATTGATTTTTATGCTTGGCGCGCTCAGAATTTTATGTAGTTTCATCAAAAAAGGTTATGAAATCCTAAGAGGCTTATGGCTTTTGATGATGAATTACAAATGATGGCTGCTCTGTACAAAAGCCAATATTTCTTTTGAATTCCTCAAGTGTAAAACCAATTTGTCCTCTCTTGTTAACCATATTAGAAGGTTAGGTTTGGCCCCCTTCTAATATGGTCTTTCTTTATTTCTTGAAATAAAATTCTTCTTGTTTTTAAAAAAAAATTAATGTCAATGCTCTTAAATTCAATATAACGAAATAATGCATGATAATGATCATGACATGCATCATATGGATATTTTCGAATGAGAAATTATTTTAACTAAATGATGTATGTATGACATGATATATAATATTTTCATAATAAAATTTAAATAATAAATTATGATGTCATAACATATGATAAGACACACAAATCATGGCATATTAGTGTAAAAGAAAATACTTAGATTTTCTATCTAAGTATCAATAACTCATCGCTAAGACATTGATAATCGTAATTTTACTCCTACCTTTTCTAAGATAATGCTAAAACTTCCAACATGGCATATATTTGGATTTCAACCTAGTTGTGCTAACTTTATCAAGTTCAATCTTCGAAAAATATAGTTTAGCACAATTTTACTCCTCAAGAGTAAATAAATAACTTCTTCATTTTCAAGAGTAACAATTCCTTGAAAATGTCCCAAGGTGCCAACTATATCAAGGTTGGGTTAACTACCATTCCAATTAGAGTTGGCACTCTCAAACCTATATAGGGTGTGACAAATACACTCTTAGGAACCCAAAACATATTGGTGTTCGTTGGGTGTTCTAGGTATTCACTAAGGATGACTTCCCTTGATACCTTCCTAATGATTTTCCTAAGCTTTTCCAAAGCCTTAATCACGCTAATCATGTCTTGGTTAACTCTAGGGATGGCTTCCCTTGTGACTTTGACTTCACTCCTAGACCAAGGTTTGGTTCTATATCTATATGAAACTCTATGATATGATGACCCATCACCTTGGGCTTTAGGTTTGTACCTGAACCTCTCTTTCCCTTAGAAGGTCTTTGGTTTCCTAAACTTAGGTTTGGATCTTTTGATCCCTTAAATATATTTTCAATTCTTTTAAGGGATTTTTCTATTTTTTCAAGTTTTGACCTCAAAACTTGATTTTCCTTCATCACTTCCTCAAGGCTTGATTTTCTAACATTGCCTTGGAAAATTTTCTTCTTGTCCTTGGATTGGGTAGGTTTCCCATTGAACGTCCTAGATTTTTCGCTAACCTTAGGTGTAGTAGTCCTAGCATGGAAGACTATAGTTCTTCTTAAGTTTTTCATGCCTCCTATTTTCATGATAAATAGCATTAAAATGATAGCAAGTATTTCAAGCATGTATATTATCATGATTTAAATAAGCACCATTACCTAATGCTACCTTAGACTTGTTGTTAGAGGCTCCCCCTTGGTTTGAGCTCCTTCTTTTGGTCTTGGTTGAATCCTCCCCCTTTGGACATTGGCTTCAATAATGACTGCATTGATTGCATAACAAGCACACAATGTGCTTCTTATCCTTTCGTATCACGGAACCGACCTCTTTTGATTTTTCTTTGGCCTTAAGTATCACTTGTACCTTCTTCATGACCAATTTGGGATAGTTACTCTTATAGTGCCTTTTTTCCTACACTCAAAATAAATAATATGATCTTTATTTTTACAAACTGAAATTGTTATACCTTTGTTTGTAGGGGTGACACTTGACTCTTCTTCTTCTTCATTAACCTCAGATGATGATGTTGAAGCTTTTTCTTATTTTGATGTCAATGGAAAATTTTGCTCCCCCTCAATCCTTGAACTGGAGGCTTCTTGAATTTCATCTTTGTATGTTGAGTATCTCTCAACTTTCAAATCCTCTTCATCCGATGAGTCTCCCTCTTTTGATTTATCTTGATTTGGCAAAGTGGAGGGATTTTCATGAAACTTTGCCAATTTGCTCAAAGCTCCTTGGCATCTTGATAATCTCCAATTTTGTCCAAGATGATGCTTGGCAATAGATTGACTAATAATTTGGTCACTTTGTTGTTGGCATCGCATCTCTTGATTTACTCCTCATTCCATTTGCTTTTCTTGAGAAGCTTTTCGTTGTTGCTTATTTGTGCTTCAAAACCATTCAATAGAGCAAGTCATTGCTCTATCTCTATCATGAAAAATTTTTTAATTTTTGTCTTCCAAAAATTGAAATTGGCATTTGTTCCGGAAGGAGTCGACGTCGATGGCCAGCCACTGAGGTTCAGCTTACGTGGATGCTAATGGGAGGGGAAGAACTCAGCACCTTACGAGATCAACACGAGCGTTAGGGGAACACGCTGGAGGTTGTCCGGCGGAGCCCACTCAGATGCTCAAGTCAATGCCTCGATGGAGAAGAATAGAAGGCATAAGAAGGTACAAGTAGTAGAGAGTGTGTTCCCCTTTATCGTAGGGGTTGGGCTACCTTTTATACCTGTGGCGGTTGCCTTGGCGTGCCCCCATGTTCAATGCCACGTCCTCCCCCTCCCCTCCCCCCCCCCCCCCCCCCACCTTTGGCGGTTACTAGATAGCCTTTGAAACAGTCCACGTCGTCATTACGTGTTTCGACCCATTGCGACATTCATTGATCATGATGACTCCGCGATAGCAGGGATACTTATCCGTAGATCCACAATGGAAGGGGGACCGTTGCTTAAGGTCGAAGGCAGCTTGGGCTCTACTTCCCCGAGGTGATCTCGGGGTCTTTTGGCCAGGGCGATCGCGGGCACTCTACTTCCACGAGGTGATCTCGGGACCTGACTTCTTGGGGTGCTCCCGGGAGGGATTTTCGGATCTGATCTTCCAGGGGATATTTCCCGAGGAAAGCCCTGATAGCTCTGAAAGGAGAGATGCTCAGATTCGTCACGTTTAGCCATGTAGCTTCTTCATCCCACGTGCCCGCCACAGGCTATTCAACCCTATCATAAGTCCCTCCCTTCAAGTTTGATCGAAGAAAGTCTGGCTGACTGATCGGACTAGTGTGGTGGTGAAGAAGCTGTATCCCGGTGGGTCCTTGCACCCGTTACTGCTCCCTTAGTAATTATACGGGGTCCTAGGATTGTATGGGTTACCCCGGGTCCCTAGGAAATCCCTTTTCGATTTTGTCCTCCCCGAAAGGCCTCTATGGCTTTCGAGGAACTATTATGATACCTGTCCCTCCGTTATAAAGGCGCATGACGCTCTTTGATGGCGACAAGGTCCTTCCGTGAATGCCCCATCGCCACGTGCTTCAGCAGACCTCTTCATGACCTGTTACTGACGTGCGCCACTGTAACTGGCTCACGATTGTCTCTGACACAGCCCCGATATGGCGGTTTCTTACTTTTCACGTGTTCCGTCCCTATTGCGTTCGCGCATGCGGCTTCCTTGGTATAAGAAAGGAAGGCGAGGCCGTTTGGCCAACTTCTGACTTCGTGGTTGAGTGAACCTCATCTCCCTCTTCTTCTCTAAGGACTCTCTTGAACTTAAGTAGTTTGTCTCCTCCTCATCTTTTCCCTTAGGAACCATGGAACGTTACTGGGCGGAGTGGTACGAGTTTGCCTCTTCGAGAGTGAGATTGGAGGATCTGCAGGCGGCTATTGAGGCCTACGGCATCCTGGCTGAGATGGCGGTGGTTATCCCCAGGGTAGACCAGACGCCAGTGGAGCCTCCCATAGGCTTTTTTACCTTCTTCTTAGGGCAGGTAGAGTCAGGGCTCCGTTTCCCCATTCCCCTTTCTTCATGAACGTAGCTTCCTATTTTGACATCCCCCTTCACCAGATGGCTCCCAATGTCTTTGCTCAAATGGGGGGCGTATATTATCTTCAAGTTCTTTGGCCTCCACCTGACTCCTTGTCTCTTTCATTCTTTCTTCATTCCGATCGGCTCCCGAGGGGTCTTTAGCTTTTCGACGCATTCGAGCCATAGGTTCGTAGGAGGGTTCCCTTCTTCACATAAAGTGTGGAAGGAGAAGTTTTTCTTCGTCCCACTACCTATGTTACCCTTCAGTCCTCTTCGTTGGATAGAGGCTCTACCGATTCCTCCCTTTCTAGGGGAGTTTCTCCCGAGTCCTGCATACCAACGCGCTAGGAACGTACTCTCCGGCATGGAGTTCAGTAGCCTTGGACGGGTCCAGAATGAGGAGCTCATGTACCCGGCGGGCCTTAGCCCCAAAGTAACCAAATCAGTCCCAGCCTTGGTATGTTCGTCTTTTTACTCAACGTCCGTTAGTTCTAACTGATGTTTCCTTGTCTAGCTATTGTAGAGGAAGTCATGTTCTCCAAGTGATGGACCGACTTATCAAGTAGGAGGAGGCCAACAAGGAGGCGCTGACTCCTCCCCCGGCTGTTCCAGATGCACCCCCTGTGCCTGCTGAGTCCTTGGCGGGAACCCCTGAATCATCCCGCGAGCCTACTTCGCCCAGATGGGCAGAGGCTACTATTGCAACCCCGCTTATAGCGAACCAAGGGCTTTTCGACCCATCGGTTGACCCTCAGGCGGGTCCTCCTTCAAGGGGTGACTCTACCCCAGTTGATGTTCATCCAGAGGGGGTCAACGAGGGGTCCTCCCCCCCCCCCCCTACTGCTCCCCCAATAGTCCAATTCGCTGGTCGGCAGAAGAGGCGAATTCCGGAGGGCTCGAGCCCCAAATGGAAACGGCTACGCTCTGATGGCCCCAACCCTCCTCCTTCTGTCCTTGAGGAGGTTGTTTCTCCTTCTGAGGGTAGGGCATCTGTTATCGTATCTTCTCCTGTACCGTCGGCCACAATTCCGAAAGCGGGTGTCCTAGCCCCCGGCTCTCCCTTAATTGACTCGGCCTAGGCTCAGAAGGGTAAGGAGGTATAGCGCACCCAATACCGAATGAAACTCGATCGCATTCAAAAGAGGTTGGATGCAGCATTGGAGGCGTCCATGCAATCTTTCCTCCCAGTACAGTTTAAGGAGGTTCCTCCCAAAGGGTTCTTATCCAAGGGGACTTCCAGCTCTGACAAGGGCGACTACGGCCCCTCTTGCCTGCCTCCTGAAGCTCCTGCGGTCCAGCTACTTCCTCCGCGTAGGGGATCGTTGCCTTCTGATGGTCAGGCCGGCCTCTCAAGTTCTCAAGGAGGAGACGTCATACGTGTCTCTGTGGGGCATCTGACCAACCTCCGTGAGACCCTTCTGAAGGTGCATGCTATTGTTGCATAGGATGTGTTCTGGTAGGTTCTATAATTCCTTTGTGCAATGACAGGCAACGGACGACTGCCTAACGGCCGGTCGAGACTTGTACGCCTGGCCTCAAATTGAAGCCTTAACCCGCCGGGCCCTGAGAGCATAGGTCACGACTGACCACGAGCATCGGTCGAGGCTTATGCAAGAGGGGATCAGCAAAGGTCTATAGACGAAGGTAGAGCATCTGTTGAATACTCTGATGGCCAAGGAGTCTGCCCTACATAGTTCCTGACACCAGGGACGGTTGGTCTCTGAGCGGGCGGTGGCCATTACGAAGGACCTGCTCAAGGTGACGCAAGAGCGGGATGAGCTTCAGATGAGAGAGAAAAAGTTGTCGCGCGACCTCCGACTCATGGCGGCCTCAACCAAGAGGTTGAACGTGCGCGTTCAGAATCAAGCGTAGCAGCTCAGCCAGAAGGAGTCCGACCTCCTGATGGCGATTGATCGCTTGGTTGTCTTCGAGGATGACCTGTGCCAGGCTCGATCGGAGGTATGGGCCTCGTCAGACAGCCTCAGGGAGGCCCTGGCAGAGCAAAACAAAATGTCTGCCGAGGTGGAACAGCTGAAGCGCGCCATGGAGGCTGCTGAGGCCGAGCTGTACGACCTTCGGGCGGATGATACCTCGAGCAATAGAGAGGCCGAAGTGGACTTCAAGGCCAAGTTCCTGGAATCGGATGAATTTGACACTATCATCGCTGGTCAGGTAATGAAGTGCTTGACGGAAGGCTTCCACGGGGCCATTGACCAGTTGAAGAAGTCTCAATTTCTGCCTCCAGATGTGGACCCAAGTTTATGAGTGGCAGCCGAACTTGGAAGGAACTTCTTCCCGAGGACCAAGAGTTGTAGGATCATGTGTTTATCAGGGAGCTTGGCCCTGCTGTATCAATTTTGATTAAAATGATCATATTTCTTTACCTTACTATCTTGTGCGTGATTTTTATGTCCCTTTGTCTTCGCATCAAGGGCTCAGAGAGTAGCGAGATCGGGGTGTTTCAGGTTTAATCCTGGGTACGGATATCCCAAGATAACCCCGCAAGCCCAAGTATCAGGCCTGCATTTATTCACCTGTGGGGCCCCCGTCGACTCTTCTCTTTTGGAGAATGTTGGTGGCCTCTGAACCATCGCCTCCATATCCCACGCAATCTCTTGAGTTGAGTTATAAAGAGTTGCGGGTTCCCTGGCGCGGCGAAGGCATGCCAATCGATGCGACGCTTCAGAGTTGGTGTCTGTTGTTGTTCCCGCATCATGCCTGCATTAAATGCCCATAGAGGCAGTGGTTACTATAAAGAGGGGGGAGGGTGAACCCTCCTTCCCCATTCGTTTCGCTTTTCTCCTCGTAGACTCCTTGCGGTGAGATGTCCGTGCCTTTTCCTCTGCCCCAGTTTACGGCAGGAGTTGCCGACACCACTAAGGAGGATAGCGGAGACGTAGTAGTATTGTTTGCCGAAGGACCTAGAGGAGGTAGAACCACCTGCCTCATCCTGTTTGCCAGGAAGCATAGCAGAGATGATGTCCGGGGTCTCGCTGAAGATCCTAGCGGAGGTGGGACTTCGGGATTAGCCGAGGAGTCCAGAAGAAACATCACTTGCTCTGCTGGGGAGCATAGCGGAGATGACATCTCCTGATGGTTCATCTTCTGCCCCTCCCCGGGCGGTTCATCCGCTTCAAATGCCATCCCCTTTCGACTACTCGTTTCCCCGAGTTTTGGGCATCGGATGGTGTTTGCCGGGGATGGTGCAGTACCGTCACCCGGGGAGGAGAGGTTGCAGCCACTACTTCCTCTCACCTTCCTTTTTAATGTTGTAGTCATCCTTATTGTTGACTGCATCTTTGCGGGAAGAGGTAGTCGGGGTATCCATGTGATACCCCAAGCGTCCTCATTTGTTAATGGTTATGCGGATGAAGGACCGAGGGGTCTCCACTACGGCCAAGGGTTCAAGGATTTCGACCATAACGCGCGTGGATCCTCGCTCACCGGCTATTGTAGGATGGTTTCGAGCCAAGCGATTCTGTGGGAATGATATAGTGACGAAGAAAAGCCTGAGTAGAGGAATGAATCCCTTTACCGGTTCTTCTGATTGTATCTTTGGTGTTTCTCTGAGATGTGGCATCAATATATTTCCCATATAAATGAAGGAAAATATTTGTTACCTTTGGTGTGTGCATATCTGTATGGATGTTCTGATGTCTCGCTTATTTCTCTTTTGTCGGGTAGATCATGTTAACCCTTACCTTGGTAGCACAACTTGTCCAGGGCAAAAGTCTCGACTACTAGGTTAGGTGTCTACACAGTCCTGCCTAAGTACCCCGGGCATCCACAGGACCGCGAGGTATTAGGGATTTTATTCTTGGATGGCAGACCGTAGCATCCCAGACCAAGCCTAAGTACCCCAGGCATCCGCAGCACCGCGAGGTATTAGGATTTTTATTCTTGGTTGGGAGTCCGTAGCAACCCAGACCAAGCCTAAGTACCTCGGGCATCCACAGCACCGCGAGGTATTAGGGTTTTTATTCTTGGTTCTGAGTTCGTAGCAACCCAGACCAAGCTTATGTGCCTCTGGCATCCGCAGCAATGCGAGGCATTAGGATTTTATCCTTGGTTAGGAGTTCGTAGCAACCCAGACCAAGCCTAAGTACCTCGGGCTGTCGGGCATCCGCAGCACCGTAAGGCATTAGAGTTTTTATCCTTGGTTGGGAGTCCGTAGCAACCCAGATCAAGCCTAAGTACATCGGACATCCGCAGCACCGCAAGACATTAGACATTTTATCCTTGGTTGGGAGTCTGTAGCAACCCAGACCAAGCCTAACTACCCCGGGCATCCGCAGCACCGTGAGGCATTAGAGTTTTTATTCTTGGTTTGGATTCCGTAGCAACCCAGACCAAGCCTAAGTACCTCGGGCATTCGTAGCACCTTAAGGCATTATGGTTTTTATTCTTGGTTGGGAATCTGTAGCAACCCAGACCAAGCCTAAGTACCCCGAGCATCCGCAACACCATGAGGTATTAGGGTTTTTATCCTTGGTTGGGAGTCCGTAGCAACCCAAACCAAGCCTAAGTACCTCGGACATTCACAACACCGCGAGGCATTAGGGGTTTTATTCTTGGTTGGGAGTCTGTAGCAACCCAGACCAAGCCTAAGCACCCCGGGCATCTGCAGCACCGCGAGGTATTAGAGTTTTTATCCTTGGTTAGGAGTCCGTAGCAACCCAGACCAGGCCTAAGTACCCCGGGCATCCGCAACACCATAAGGTATTAGGGTTTTTATCCTTGGTTGGGAGTTCGTAGCAACCCAGACCAAGCCTAAGTACCCCGGGCATCCGCAGCACTGTGAGGTATTAGGGTTTTTATCCTTCGTTGGGAGTCCGTAGCAACCCAGACCAAGCCTAAGTACTCCGGGCATCCGCAACACTACGAGATATTAGGGTTTTTATCCTTGGTTGGGAGTCCGTAGCAACCCAGACCAAGCCTAAGTACCCTGGGCATCCATAGTACCGCGAGGTATTAGGGTTTTTATCCTTGGTTGGGAGTCCGTAGCAACCCAGACCAAGTCTAAGTACCTCGGACATCCACAACACCGTGGGGTATTAGGGTTTCTATTCTTAGTTGAGAGTTCGTAGCAACCCAGACCAAGCTTAATTACCCCGGGCATCCGGAGCACCGGGAGGTATTAGGGTTTTTTTTCTTGGTTGGGAGTCCATAGCAACCCATACCAATCCTATGTACTCCGGGCATTCACAGCACCGCGAGGTATTAGGGTTTTTGATTACTTGGTCAGGCATCCATAGCATCCAGACCAAGCCTAAGTACACCATAGCAACACCGCGAGGCATTAGGGTTTTGATTCTTTGGTAGTACATTGATATTTTGGAGAGTACACCTTCCTTTATTATTTGAATTTGCTGCAAGGCAGCAGAGATACATAGGTGGCTACATAATATGCAAGGTAAACCTTACCGGGACGGGAAGGGTCAGAGATAGTTGGCCTGCCCGGGCCTCGAATGTCACGCCCCGAGACCCTGGAGCCGCTGATCCAATAGAAAATCGGACAGCACCTCCCCTGTTCGGCGGACAATTTACACATACACATAGATACAAATAGCACAACCACACAGTTAAATGACCTCAGGCCTCAAATCCATGCAGAAACAACGAATATATGACTATAACCATCGTAAAACCAATGTACGAACTCACCTGAGCTGCCAGGGGGCAGGAACAAAGCTAAAACCCCACGAAGTCCAACATAGGTCTCAAAAGTATAATTCCATCGAATAAAACATAAATACATGTCCAAAACATGGACACAGAAGCAAAGTACATAATACAGGGTGCATAACCGTAAATCAACATAAAATAAAACGAAGCAGAGCTCCTCTCGAGCTGGGGACTGGCGGCTAGGGCTCTCCTGGCAGGCATCAACCTGAAATTAAGGAAAACAACTAACGGTGTGAGTCCAAAGGAACTCTGCGGATACCCAGAATAGATATGCATAGAAAGTTATACTAACAATAAGAGTTCCGCTAATACAGTCTCATATCAACAATAGGGAAAGACTAGTACTGAAAATACTGTGGTAGATACATACCAGAATTCATCTAACATGAAAAGAGGGTAATAAATACCTATGGAACACCAATAGACATATAATCTCAGATAACAAGTCTCTAGTATATGCATGTCAAACAGGTGCAGAAATTAAGTGCAGCAAACAATGCACGATGCAAAATATGCACATGGTGCAATGACATGTGTCACCCCTGACGCCAGTCAGATCATCGTACACCTGTCATAGGCGACGTCTGAGAGGGTAGAGCTATGATAACTGTACGCACCGTGCTATCACTGATCCTGAGTGACCGGGTGGACATGATACTGGCGGAGACTACGCTCCTACCCCAAGCAATGGGGGAGTCTAGCTCTCATCTCCTCGTGGATCAGTACGAGAAGGGATCCCTGGCTGCTACCACGCCCAGACCCACCCTACGGTATCCACTAACCCATGAGTGGCTGTGTGCGCATATCGTGCACCGGAAGACGATAGGCTCAACCACAAGGGAGTCGCTGATCGCCGGTATGCAACAATGCAAAGATGGTGTATGATAGGTACACATGTTAGTAATATGAGAGAAGTGTCCTAAGGCAATCGCCTTATGATTGTAATCATTTACTTTAATAAATGAAAATTCACTATTTGAGTATACATGTTTGTGTATTTGATTGGGATCTTAAACTCATTTACTGAATGTCCGCAATACAATTCACAGCATGAGAGAATTTGTGATGGAATCATAACTAGTGATTATCTCTACATGTGCAATTGTGAAGTATTGAAAATATCCCTAGTCGATGAATTGATAAATACGGACACTGTCAATTCTGTTAAGACTAGCATGGGTTATTCTCTAATCAGCTGATTCTCACTGGCTGGTGACATTGGGATGTTCGGAGATAAACATGAATGCTAGTTAAGGGAACTAGTTCATTGGAGTGACTGGCTGTAAAACTTCATATGGTAATCTATATATAGACATGTCAATGAAGTTCTTACTGCAGCTTAAGTGCGATGTTCCTTTGACTTGCGGTGTTCAAGTCATCTTGGTCATGGAGACTTTTACTTTAACATCTTAAGCAAGCATCTCCAAGGAGGTGTGGACCCAGGATGGTTGGGTATATGCCGAAGTGCCCGAAGATGTTTGAACAGCCTACAAAGGATTCACCACTCCTTGCGAGGAGATGTATACCCAAGGCCTATCATCGGATTGTTACTCAAAGCCTCTGGCCAGAGCATGACATGTTTAGAGTATGAGTCTCTTAAAAACATGAGAGTAATTAGAAATCCAAAGGATGAGAGAACGTTACTTGGGCTAGGTGTGACGTAGTCAGCCTAGTGGGGACTGACACACACAGACCATGTCCTGAACCAAGTGGGTATAAGATGGTGAAGGGAATGAGGCACGATTCATTAGAGCTGCTGAAGGGTTTCAGAATAATTTCTGAGGTCAACCATTGATATTTCGATTAATTGGGGGTCATGATGTACTACTAGGTGCCACTCATGACCGTTCTATAATTGGATGATTATAGTTGGCCAACATAAATCGAAAGCCTATTTAGTCACACGCACTACGAGTAATCCGAGGGATTTAAAACGAGTTGAAAATTGGATTTTCCAATCAAGAGAAATAAGTCGAATCTGAATTTATTAGAGGTGCATGGGAAGCTTAAAATGGCTAAGTCTTTTGAAGGCTTATTGGGCGAATTAAATGAGTTTAATTTGCGAGTGTTTGGCTTGATGTGGCCGGCCAAAGAGGGTGCCCACCCTCCTTGGTTTGGCCGGCCACCACATGGAGAGAAACCAATTTATTTGGTTTAAATTATAAAATAAATCAAGTGCGATTTGTTTTATAAAATTATGGATAAATAAATTGATATATAAAGAAATTTATATAAAGAGATTTATGTAAAGGAATTTATATAAAGGAATTTATAGAAATTTATTCTTTTTGTGAGAATTAAAATGAACCATGGATTGGTTTAATTTTATTTATAAAATCAATTATGAATTGATTTTTCCATGATAAGAAAAATTTATATAATAAATTTCTTATAAATTTTATTCCATAATAAAAGGAGAGATGAGTTTGTTTTATTATAAATTTAGTTATAATAAAACTTAGCATAACGGAATAATTCATAAGAAAATTTATAAGATAAATTTCTTATAAAAATTTATTCCGTTAAGAGGAGACTTGGCGATGGAGAGGCTACTATATAAAGGAACCAAGGCAAGCCTTGAATTCCAATTAATCAAGAGATTAAGAAGTTCTCTCTCTCTCTCATTCTCTCCCTCTCTCTCTAGGGCCGGCGCCCACCCTTTCTCTCTCTAGGGCCGGCGCCCCTTCTCTCTCTAGGGCCGGCGCCCCTTTCTCCCTCTAGGGCCGGCGCCACCTCCCTAGCCGTGAGCCACCACCAAGACGAAGCGGGTCGCGACTCCTTCCTTCCTTCACGGAATCTTGATTCCGTTACTTGGTGGTTAGTTTCCATATCTCTCTCTTGATATTCTAGTTGTGCCTTTGGAGAATCTAGTAGTTCTTGTCGGCACAAAACTCGTGGCTTTGCGAAGTCATCCCGAAGAGAACTCGGCGTGGACGCGAATAGAGGCGAAGCTTCCAAGGGACGCTACGGTTGGATCTCGTCCCTTTCTTCGAGTTACGCGAGGTACAAAGTAAATTAGTTTACTTTTCTGCAAAATTTTAATTTATGATCATGTCCACACATCATAAGGTCGCATGCTAGATACGTGGTTAAAAATAATTTGAGAAATTATTTATGCTAATTCTTCCGCTGCACATAAATATTTTAAAATTTACGAACTCGTATCCTTGTCAACATGCACCCGGTCCCAACAACACATACCTCCCTCACCAAGTCCTCAGTTTACTAAGTCTCAGTCTGAATCCTATAACAGGAAATACAAGTAACTTACCAGGTATACTGAAAAAGGTACCAGTAATCTATCCATGTCGAAATGCATGATGGAACATATTTCTACATCCGTGCACATATATTCACAGACAACAAATGAGACTGTATGAATCTAAACGGGAGACAACCTCAAGGATAAACAGCATGTATCAGATACAGGTATACTAAGGCAGATATAGCATACAATCTTACTGTTATATATAACAAACCACGCATAGCAATATGACAATATCTAAAAGATAAGTCAAAGGGTACCCGCCTCCAAGAGTAGAAGTCCGTATCAAGGCAGAAAGAACCACCCGTCAATATCCAAATCAAACTCCTGTATCAAGGATGTATTTAATTAGCTATTATACAAAAAGATAATTACGAGCTAATTAATCCCTAACCATACTAGGGTTAACCTAATCATTTCCTTTCCATCTATAAATCTAGCCTAAAGTATAGCTCACGGCTGGGAGCAGAATCTAATGAACATGTCCATCTCAAACCTATGTAGATCTTCATGGCAATGGTCATAAGATCAATAATACAATTTACTACAACATCTAAACACAAATCCACTCCCACAATCCGATTTCCCTCAAGAATAGTAATCTAACCAACTATCCAGCTCTGATTGGATTAAATAGCTACCACTAAACTGATCCAATCTAATCAACGACGCAATTAACACTACAAGAAAAAATATTTTTAATGACATTAACAAGTGTCATCATATATTACTTATACTGACATTTTTGATATAGTGACATTAAGTTAAAATGTCCTCCATAGTGATGTCGTTTAAAGTCTTATCACTTATGACAATTCTTAATGTCACTATAAAATAAAAATAGTGACAACACTAATAGCATGAATAATTGTTATAGTGACAAAAAATAGTGTCACTATAAGATTTGTAATGACATTTATATATGTTGCTTTATTATAGTAATGATGACAAATTTATATGTCCTTTAAAATTATTTATCAAGACAATTATAAGTGTCTTAAATTTTATTTATAGTCATAATAAAAAATGTCACTAATGATAATTTATAAAGTTAATTTAAAATATCTCATTATGTAATTTATAGTGACACATATAAATGTTTGCTATATTAGTCTATAAGGACATTTAAAATTACCATTAATAATTATTTATTATGACATTTTGAAATGTCTTCATATGAGTTTTACAATGATATTTTTATCTACATGATTTGGTGTTCTATTATGACATAAAAATATCATATATTAATAAATATCTCACCCATTTTCAATATTTTCATGATATAAAGATTTACGCATATAACTAATTAACATAAATACAAATAAAAATTTTAAATTGAAATCAAAGTGCTAATCAATAATTGTCTATTTTTTTGCAATACAAGACTGTCAAATTGGTCACCTCAAAAAATATCTATCCACTAATCACAATCACAAATGTACCTAGCAAAAAATTAAATCTCTCCTAAAGCAAAACATAACCAAACTTCTAAACTTTACTGCATCTTCAATCTTCAACCATCACATTTTGAACAAAATCCAATATTCTTGTCACCTACAAAAAAATCATATATTAATTTGTGTAAATGAAATAAAATTAAAACAAACAAATCTCGACAGTACTGATATTGGCTCTCCAAAAAAACTCATTGATCTTGATAAGTGAAAGATGTCCATCAGATTTGCCAAATCTGAAAGATATCTATTCATATCGTTATTTAAGTTTCTTCATATATACTATTACAAGCAAAGTCAGATAGATGCACATGATCATGAAAAAAGAAGCTAGGCATGAATGAATGCAATTAAACAGATATATATGGTTTATGGCTTGTAACAGTAGGCATGAATGAAAGACATATATGGTTTATGACAATTAAAAAGAAGCTAGGCATGAATGAATACATCAGGACAACCACAAACTAACATTCTCTCATGCAATGAAATTGTAGATGGCAAATTCCCCATCTTACCATACCCATTGATAAGAACATTGTATGTTACCCTGCTGGGTTTAATTCCAGCACCGATCATCTCATCAAAAACCTCATATGACTCTTCCATCTTGCCAATTTTGCAATAACCAGAAATGACAGATGTGTATGTGACCACATTTGGTGCATATGCACTATCCGATTGGACTTTCCGCAAAATCTTGTGTCCACTATTAACTTGATCGGCTCGACAGAGTCCATTGATAACACTGTTATAGGTAATGATATCTGGCACGTAGCCAAAGCTCTGCATCTGGTTTAAAAGCTCTAATACAGTATCCATGTCACCTACTCTACTAAGACCCTTTATGAGTATATTGAAGCTGCATGTATCAATAGATAGAAATATATTGAAGCTGCATGTATCAAGAGATTTTGATAATGTGATTGCTGTGCCAGCACATATATATATCTGATGTTCTTCATCAGGATCATAATGTACACTTAATTAATTTCCTTCAACCAGTTGATCCTTCGATCAAAAACATATAAGTCAAGGGCACAGCGAGCTAGCTAGCTCAGAGGGCACAGCGAACTAGCTAGCTCAGAGGATGAGATCGAACCCTTCTTCAAAGAGACGAAATCATAATCTTATTATACTAGTTAAACAAAACAAAACAAAAGAAGTGTTCTTCTTCAAGATAAGCATGTTTAGATTCAACAGAAAAAGATAAATATAAAAATTTGGAAAAAAAAACAACACACATCAACAAAAATAAAAATCTAACCTCATGCACCTAGTAGAAGTCTTCTTCATCAACTGTTAACTACAAATATAATTGATATTCATAACCTAACTTCTAAACTTTGCTACATCTTCAATCTTCAACCATCACATCTTAAACAAAATCCAATATTCTTGTCACCTATAAAAAAAATCATATATTAATTAGTTTGTGTAAATGAAATAAAATTAAAGAAATATATAATAAAGAAAAATATATATATAATCTAGATCTAGATTTTTTCACAAGCAAAGAATTAGGTTCGAATTAAAAGATTATAGTTTGGCAGATAATTAGAATTTCAAAATGGAGCAGACTAACACGTTACCAATATTTCTCCATGCTTCAAAAGGTACTCTGAGAGACTTTTGTGTCAAGTAACAAGCATCATTCCATGAGTATGGCAGCTTTTTGACCTGATATCTCCAAAACCAACATGTTTGGCAAATCAACAGTAAAAGGTTACAGTTCTTAGATATTCATAGTAATCATATTTTAAGAAATATACAAGAAAGAAAGACATGACAAGGCTTATTAACAGTATGATACAAAATTCACATCTATGATTAAGTACTTTTCTAAATAGACTCAACAACCTTGCCAAGGGTGTAGGGAAGATGTATAAATTGCATGCCAATAAGATTCCAGATGGAAGGTCTCTCAGCTCCCTGAATATGTAATTCAAGTTCACCACTAAGCTCATCTTCAACTTTCCTGACATGATTGAATATAGATTCTAAGATAGATGTTTAACTTGTTAAAAATTTGATCAGGAGGTGTCGCTAATAAGCCGAGATCAGAGAAAAACAATAAGGCAAACACTTTACTAGCAAGATAAATTAAAGAAACAGAAACATCAAGTACAACGGGTGAAGGGATAGATGGAGCTTATTGATAAAGGAGGCAACTTCAAATTTCCTAACATTCGATGTAAGAGAATGTTGTATCTCTATGTTACGATTATGGTCATTGGAACTATGGTTGCTAAGATCCGCCAATATACAGAGCATCTGAGTTTGATGGGATATTAACAAAGGTTAATTCGATCTTTCCCAATAACCAGTTATTTCACATAGATCATTTGAAGAAGTTTCAAAAAGAAGAAGAAACACATAAACAATGGAATGGGAATATTAGAAGATAGTGCATTCACAAACTATAGAAATATTAGCAGAGGAATGGGAAAAACACACAAAGGATTAGAACAATGGTAACAAAAACAATGGAGTATGACCAATATCTACAGCACCCAAAACTAGATTAAAAATATTAAGTTATCGCTAAAATGTGTGAGTAATTGAAGACAAAAATCAAAGGAACAAGACAGATTTTTTTAAAACAAAAGCTAATTTAAATTCTTGATAAACTGTGGTTAATAAATGCATCAATGTATTCATATGCTATTTCTGGAAATGTGTGATTAAGACTTGAGTTTTTAGTGAAGAAATTGTTAAGTGGATTGAAAAATATATCTATGAAGATAACCCAATTCAGACAAATGGTGATTGAGATGATACTTAATATAGCACAGAAGTATGGAACAACATGTGAAAGTGTGATGTCATTCAAAGTTTTCCTTTGAAAACTCTTTACAGGTTGCCAATGTCTCAGATGTTAGTAAAATTCAATAACATTGCATAGCAGGATTGTAGAGGATGGAAATCTTATTAATATCTGCTCTGGTTTAGCAATCTTTAGGCCAGTATTGAAGTTTAACCGGAATTGGATAAGGCATCAAGTTCAAGTAATTGGTCTTGGGACCTAGCTTGAAGGAGACGCAACAAATGATGCAAGAGTTGAAGAGATTGTCTTTTTACATCTAATTGTCCCAGGAAATTATGGAAGGATAATAATGTACATTTTCAACAAATCCAGATGGTTGTACATAGAAATCACTCAATCTTCAAAAACAAAAATCACTCAAGATGGTTGGTGCTGGTTTCGTTCAACCAAAAACAAAAAGAAATCACTTAAAGATCTATCGAAGCATAAATTCTCACTGAACTTCGTTCAACCAAAAACAAAATCAAAGATCTATTGAAGCAAGATGGTTGTGCATAGAAATCACTCAATCTTCAAAAGAACAACAAGAAATCACAGAAATCAACAAAAAATCACTTATAAATCTTCAAACGAAATAGAGCACATAGAAACTTGCAACCTAGGGTTTGGATCTCGACGGGGCAAACGACGGAGCAGATGACACTGGTAGCCGGCGAAGAAGACGACGTTGGTGGCTGGTGCTGGTGGCCGACGGGGCAAACGCCGAGGTAGACGACGCCAAGGTGTGGGGAGAGTCGCGCGACGCTGGTTGTCGGTGGGGGAGAGCCGTGAGGAAAGGGCGTGAGCGTGAAAAATTAGGGATCACTTTTTTTAATTATGTATGAGTTTGGGCAGCGAGCAAGTGAAAATTTTGGAAGGAGATATGAAAAAAATGCGTTAAAATGTAAACTTTTAGTGACATCCATTATAAATGTCATAACAATATACTTAATCAGATTTTTATTTTATTTATTTTATTTGTTTTTAATCAATGTCTTGATATATATAAATCAATGACACATTTTAATAAATATCATTAAGAAAGTGTCAGGAAAGCTATTTTTTCTTGTAGTGTAAATTACAGAATTAGCAACCACCGTGAATAACGAACCTAGCTCTACATGGATCAGAACATTACAATCAATTTACCTCTTATCCCAGCTCCAAACTGCAGAACATCACAGCAACACTTCCACTCCTCACGGTGGAAGAAGAACAACACCTCACACTGAGTTAGAGCAGAAGATGAGAGCAGAGATTGTTCAGAGGAAATTTAGCCAAATAGCCAACTTAAATTCCCTGTATCGGATCTGTCATCACACACAAATCCAACATGGAAGCAATTTAGACTTAAGATAGAAATGGCCTCCACCCAATACCAAAGTTCAAATTAGCTAGAGAGGACCTTACCTAAGTTCCGCCGGACACCACAAGCTAAATCTCTGGATTCTGCTGTGGCTTCCAAATCTCCTGGTCAAACCATAGGCGTCGACTACATCCGACGAAGAAGAAGCCCATACTGAGACTAGCGTGCACCAAGTTGCGATCGGCGGTAGGTGGAGAGGACCTCATCGGGTCGGCCTTAAACACAGGTTTCGGCTAGGGCTCGTCGGCTCGGATGAACAGGTGGAAGGCGTGCGATTGGAGAAGGAGCAGAGCCAGCATCGATCGTCGGGTTTGGCTAGGGCAGTGAGACCAGGGAATGGCTGCTGGGATCGGGCCGAATGGGTTAGGTCAAGGCATATAAGAGAGGGGTCATTTTGCACTTTAGCCCAACCATTTTAGTCTAATCGCAAAACCACCCCTAGGGTTTAAGTTTATATACTCATTAGCCCTTGTAACTACTTGTTTTAAGGCTTCGGAAACCCTGGAACCTTCCCGGTAACCCTCCGAAATTTCTCAGAACCTACTCAAAAGTGTCGGATTTAACATCCTCCCCCACTAATAAAAATTTGGTCCCCAAATTTTGGTATTCACTATAGTAACACTATCAAGAAGTATGCTGATATAAATACTGAATAGTAACTAATCATACATACCTCAAGTGAACAAGTGGGGGTAGCGTGCTCGGATGACATCCTCAAGCTCCCAGGTAGCCTCCTCATCTGAGTGATGCTGCCATCCGACTTTAACCAGTCGGATTGTCTTGTTCCGTAATTGACGCTCCCGGTGACCCAAAATTCGAACAGGAATCTCCTCGTAAGACGCGTCAAGCTGCAGTGGAACTGTGACATCCGACAGAACGTGTGAAGGGTCTGGTACGTATCTCCTCAGCATCGATACATGGAATACATAATGTACGCCGGTAATGGATGGTGGAAGAGCCAAACGATAAGCCACTGCCCCAATCCTCTCCAGAATCTGGAACGGGCCGATGTAACGCGGAGCAAGCTTCCCTCGAAGACCGAATCGTTTCACCCCTTTCGTGGGTGAAACTCGCAGAAATACATGATCACCTACGGAGAACTCCAGAGGTCTCCGTCTCCGGTCGGCATAGCTCTTCTGACAATCCTGCGCCTCAGATATCCTGCGTCTGATAGTACGGACTAACTCTACCTCGTGCTGAGCTCTCTGAGGTCCTAACAGCTGGGATTCCCCAACCTCCTCCCAGAGGATGGGTGTCCGACACGGCCTACCATACAACACCTCATACGGTGCCATCTGGATAGCCGCATGATAACTATTGTTGTAGGCAAACTCGACAAGATGCAGATGATCCTCCCAACTGCCTCCGAAATCCATAACACAGGCTCGTAATAAGTCCTGCAAGGTCTGGATGGTACGCTCTGACTGACCATCAGTCTGCGGATGGAAGGCGGTACTAAATCTGAGCTCGGTACCCATGGCCTTCTGCAGACTCTGTCAGAAGCGTGAGGTGAAACGTGGATCTCGGTCGGAGATGACGCTCAATGGTATGCCGTGCAATCTGATGATCTCTCTGTAATATAGCTCTGCTAATCTATCCAAAGAATCGGTCCTCCGAATAGCTAGAAAGTGGGCGGATTTGGTCAATCGATCAACGATCACCCAAATCGCGTCAAGGCCTCGTCTGGTCCTAGGCAATCCCACCACGAAATCCATAGTAATGTGTTCCCACTTCCACTCAGGAATGAGAATACTCTGCAGTAGCCCAGCAGGTCTCTGGTGCTCTACCTTAACCTGCTGGCATACCAGGCATCGGGCTACGAAGTCGGCGATATCCTGCTTCATTCCGTTCCACCAGTAGGAACGTCTCAGATCCCGATACATGCGGGTGGCACCTGGATGGATAGCAAATCGGGAGCGATGTGCCTCCTGTAATAGCTCCTCCATAACAGGGTGTGTCTCGGGTACGCAAAGTCTCCTGCAAAAATACAAGACATCCGCATCGTCTCGTGTAAAATCAGACTGCTGCTCTGTGGCTGCTCGACTGCCGAGGAACTGCAGATGCTGATCGCTCGCCTGAGCCTCTCTGATCCTCGTCCGAATGGAAGACTGAGCAACAATGGTAGCCAGAATACCCCTCTCTGTCTGCCCCTGCTCCTCTAGACCCAACTCTGAGAAACTCTGGACGATCTCAGTAACCAGAACTCAATGGTAGGCTAGTACCCCTCTGGACTTCCTACTTAGGGAGTCAGCAACAACATTAGCTTTCCCAGGGTGGTAGCTAATGGTACAATCGTAGTCCTTCAGGAACTCCATCCACCTCCTCTGTCGGAGGTTGAGCTCCTTCTGCGTGAAAATATACTTAAGGCTCTTATGATCCGTGAATATCTCAAAGGTAATCCCATACAAATGGTGCCTCCAGATCTTCAGAGCAAAAATAATAGCTGCCAACTCTAAATCATGAACTGGGTAGTTCTTCTCATGCTCCTTTAGCTGTCGAGAAGCATAAGACACTACCTGCCTATGCTGCATCAATACGGCGCCCAGTCCCTGATAAGATGCATCCGTATAAAGCACAAATCCGTCCTCTCCTGATGGAAGAACGAGGACGGGTGCCAACACTAATCTCTGCTTCAGCTCCTGGAAACTAGCCTCACAAGCCTCTATCCATATGAACTTCACGCCTTTCCCGGTAAGGCGTGTCAGCGGCATAGCTATGCTCGAGAAGCCCTCAACAAATCGTCGGTAGTAGCCGGCTAATCCCAAGAAATTGCGAACCTCAGTAACTGACTTCGGCTGCTCCCAGCTGGTAACAGCCTCGATCTTCTGGGGATCTACTGAGATGCCTTTGCTAGATACCACGTGTCCCAGAAAACCTACTGAAGACAACCAAAAGGCACATTTGCTAAACTTCGCATATAGACGCTCTCGTCTGAGAGTCTCCAATACGATGCGAAGATGCTGTGCATGCTCCTCCTCGGAATGAGAGTAGACTAAGATGTCATCAATGAATACTATGACGAACTGATCCAGATACTCCAAAAATACGTGGTTCATCAAGTCCATGAATACCGCTGGAGCATTGGTAAGCCCAAATGGCATTACCAAAAACTCGTAGTGTCCATATCTGGTGCGGAACGCTGTCTTCTGGACATCTGACTCTCTGACCCTCAACTGATGATATCCGGATCGCAGATCAATCCTGGAATACACAGATGTGCCCCTGAGCTGATCAAACAAATCCTCAATCCGTGGCAGGGGGTACTTGTTCTTGATGGTCACTGCATTCAACTGTCTGTAGTCGATGCACAACCTCAAAGAACCGTCTTTCTTCTTCACGAAGAGAACTGGGGAACACCATGGTGAGACGCTAGGTCTGATGAATGCCCTGTCCAATAACTCCTGGAGCTGGACCTTCAGCTCGTCCAACTCTCTCGGTGTCATACGATATGGAGCTTTCGATGCCGACGAAGTCCCCGGTATCAGCTCAATAGTGAACTCCACTTGCCTCCTGGGAGGCAAACCCGGTAGCTCCTCTGGAAATACGTCCTGATATTCTCGGACCACTGGAACATCCGAGAGCGGAGGGCTACTGCTATCGTCGGTGCTAATAGATGACAGTAAGAAACCCTGACAACCGTGAGATAGCAATCTCTGTGCCTGAAGCGCAGAAATAACTGATAAGTCCTCATCCCTGATGCTAGTGAAGTCCCACGAGGGTTGGTCCGGAGGCCGAAAAGTGACCACCCTCGTCTGGCAATCGACTGTGGCATGATAAGCGGTAAGAACATCCATACCAAGAATAATATTGAAATCCACTATCTTCAGAACTAACAAAGCAACTGTGAGGGTAATACTACCAAAATCTAATGGGCAAGCTCTGACCTCCTGTGTAATACTCAAGATCTCTCCTGAGGGTAAGGATATAGATAACTGCTGTAATCTAGCGGTAGACAATCTACCAATCCTACTCCTGAATATCCGCGATATGAAAGAGTAAGAACTACCAGTATCAACTAATAGCTCAGCAGGAAAGGCATAAAGAGAAATAGTACCGCGAAATACCGATCCGTCGGCCCGCTGGGCCTCCTCTCGAGTGACAGCATAAATCCGTCCAGTCTCAGGCGGTGGTGGTGGCACTGCTGGGTACTGCTGAGGTGGGAACTGCAACTGAGACTGAGGCTGCTGAACTGACCCTCCCACCGGGTACTGAGGCTGCTACATCACAGACTGATAAGTTGGATAAGTCTGATGTTGAGGAATAGTCTGCTGTTGAGGTCTTGAAGCTGAGCTCTGAGATAAGGCTGAGGTGTAACTGGCCTCGTGTCCTAGCATACAGTATGCAGGTGCTGGTGGGGCAGCATGCGGCTGGCGGAATGAAGGCTGAGTCCTCCGTCCGCCTCTATGAGCTCCTGACTGTCCGGAATGTTCAGTCTGGCTAGTGGCTCCCGTCCTCTCATTCTGTGCCTTCAAGGCACAGTCCCGGCTCAAGTGTCCTGGTAGTCTGCAGTAGTAGCATACGGCCTGCTCCAGGCGACAGTCTGCTACAACGTGCTCTCTGGATCCGCAACGGGTACAGTAAGATGTCGGTGCAGTCTTCTTCCGGTCCTGCTGAGAAGACTGGAAGGATCCGGTGGAAGAACGTCTCGACTTCTGGGGCTTAGAGGATGCCCCAGAAGTGCCAGAAGCTGCCTGAGTGTGGCTGCCGCGCTTCTGTCCAGTAGTCTGCGGCTGCTGCGTCTGAGCTGAGTCCGTTACAGTCTGCTTCCCCTTCTTCTTACCCCCAAACAGTCTGTGCTGAGTCATCTCAATAATGAGCGCTCGCTCTAATGCCTCTCGATAGGAGGTCGGGACAAATCCTGACATACGAGTCTGAATGTATGCCGCTAGACCCTGATGAAACTGAGTCATCCTCTCCATGTCGTCTGCAACCATGTGAGGGCAATACTCTGATAGGCGGTTAAACTCCGCCTCATACTCCAGTACTGATCGGTCTCCCTGCTGGAGAACCAGGAACTCCTGTCGCCTAGCCATGCGGAACGCTGCTGGAAGGTACCTCGCCTCAAATGCCTCCCGGAATGTGTCCCAGGTGACGTACTCCTCGCCAATGACGGTCTGCTGCGTAGTCCACCAGGTATACGCCTGATCTCGCAGATGATAAATGGCCAACTCAGCCTTCTCCCAGTCCGAACACGTCAGATAACGAAAAGTACTCTCAAGTGTCCTGATCCAAGCTCGGGCCGCAGCTGGATCCGGTCCTCCCTGGAATAAAGTGAATCGGCCCTTTACGGACGTCGCCAACATCGAATCCGGGCTCGATCCCTAACGCCATCAGTAGGAGCAAATACCGCAGGGGCACGGTGGAACATCCCGGTGCAGGAATCATAGAAGGAGCCGTAGGCATGATCGGGGTGGACACCACAGGTGGTACCATAGGTACAGTAGGAAATCCGGGGGCAACAAATGCCGGTGAGACTGAAGGGAGCACCGGGGCCTGCATCGTAGTCTGAGTAGGGGGATACGCTGCAGCAGTCATAGTCGGGGGTGCAGTAGCATACAATGGTGCCGGTACTGCTGATGGCGTAGTCTGATAATACAGACCCGGTGCTGCTGGTGGAACTGCAGAATACATCGGAGCAAGTACAGGCGTCTCCGATGGGATAGTGGGGATAACCGGGGCAGGTACCACCGAGGTAACTGCGGGATGCGTCAGAATAGGTGTCTCTGACGGAACTGCAGGGAACACCGGTGCAGATCCTACCGGTACTGAATGTGTCGGCAGTGGTACGGCCGCTGACACAGTGAATACTACCGGAGTAGATACAGCAAGAGGGGCAGTAGTGACTGCTGATGGGAAAGGAGTAGGGACCCTCTGAGTCGGGGAACCCTGACCCCTCTGGATGTCCTGCGGAGTCTGACCTCGACTATCAGGCTCTCTATCAGTGGTTCTCTCAGATGGCTCTACAGCCGGAGGCTCTAAAGTCCTCTTACGTGGCCGTCCCCGACCACGTCTCGGTGCAGGAATATGAGCATCTCGCGTCATACCTGTTAAATTATTAACGAGTATTATAACTAAAACCAAGAGGCTAACTTTAAATTACCTATTTGCTGCCTGGAGAAGTCCTATCGCCGCCAAGTCCCAAATTGCCGTCACATCGCAACCACGACCTTAAAGATCCGTAATGTACTTGGATGAATAACATCAGACCCGAGCTCCGACACCTACCAGTTCAGTGTCAGATTTAAATTCCAAGAAATTCATGAATCGATGGTATCCCGCATCCTGGGCTTGATTCCAAAAATAAGTTGGTATCAGATTTCCGTAAAACCCGAATCCGAAAAAAAAACAAGGATCGCAAAACTTCGCTTTGATATCAAAAATAAATTGTCACGCCCCGAGACCCTGGAGCCGCTGATCCAATAGAGAATCGGACAGCACCTCCCCTGTCCGGCGGACAATTTACACATACACATAGATACAAATAGCACAACCACGCAGTTAAATGGCCTCAGGCCTCAAATCCATGCAAAAACAACGGATATATGACTATAACCATCGTAAAACCAAAGTACGAACTCACCTGAGCTGCCAGGGGGCAGGAACAAAGCTAAAACCCCACGAAGTCCAACATAGGACTCAAAAGTACAATCCCATCGAATAAAACATAAATACATGTCGAAAACATGGCAATGGAAGCAAAGTACATAATACAGGGTCCATAACCGTAAATCAACATAAAATAAAACGAAGCAGAGCTCCTCTCGAGCTGGGGACTGGCGGCTAGGGCTCTCCTGGCAGACATCAACCTAAAATTAAGGAAAATAACCAACGGTGTGAGTCCAAAGGAACTCTGCGGATACCCAGAATAGATATGCATAGAAAGTTATACTAACAATAAGAGTTTCGCTAATACAGTCTCATATCAATAATAGGGAAAGACTAGTACTGAAAATACTGAGGTAGATACATACCAGAATCCATCTAACCTGAAAAGAGGGTAATAAATACCTATGGAACACCAATAGACATATAATCTCAGATAACAAGTCTCCAGTATATGCATGTTAAACAAGTGCAGAAATCAAGTGCAGCAAACAATGCACGATGCAAAATATGCACATAGTGCAATGACATGTGTCACCCCTGACACTAGTCAAATCATCGTACACCGGTCATAGGTGACGTCTGAGAGGGTAAAGCTATGACAACTATACGCACCCTGTTATCACTGCTCCTGAGTGACCGGGTGGACAGGATGCTGGCAGAGACTACGCTCCGACCCGAAGCAATGGGGGGAGTCTAGCTCTCATCTCCTCGTGGCTCAGTATGAGAAGGGATCCCTGGCTGCTACCACGCCCGGACCCACCCTCCAAATAGTGGCCGAATGGAGCAATACAGGTCAAATGCACACACCGTACGGTATCCACTAACCCATGAGTGGCCGTGTGCGCATATCATGTACCGGAAGACGATAGACTCAACCACAAGGGAGTCGCTGATCACCGACATGCAACAATGCAAAGATGGTGTATGATAGGTACACATACCTCCCTCACCAAGTCCTCAGTATACTAAGTCTCAGTCTAAATCCTATAACAGGAAATACAGGTAACCTACAAGGTATACTGGCCGGAAACTACTGATCCCTCAATGTCAAATGCAAGAGATACATCACGATATCTAAGCATACATATAGATATGACAATACTTGAGACTGTATGGAACTAACAGCATAATAACTCACGGGTAAACAACAAGTATCCAGAACAAGCATAATAAACAAGGATAGCGTATAATCTTACTGCTATCTATAACCGTCTATGCATAACAACATGACAATATCAGCAAAGATAAGTCAAAACGTACCCGCCTCCAAATAGGTGAAGTCTATATCAAGCAGAAAGAATCACCCGTCAATAATCCAATCAAGCTCCTGTATAAGGATGTATTTAATTAGCTTTTATACAAACGATAGCTAGCTAATAAATCCCCAAGCCAAACCAAGGTTAACCAAATCATTTCCTTTTTCAGTTAATCTTATCAACTTAACTGGTCGATTCTTAATCAGCCCACGTAATTAAGATTTAGGTTTCGGTTAACCCCAAATACAAACACTAAGATATATAATCTGCGAATGGACAACATAAGGGATTAAATCTAAAATTCAATGTATCATTTCGTAAGAGAGAACCCATCTCAATTCCACAATGGATTAAGGATCACACTAATTCATCCACCACTTGACCTAGAATCCAATTTACATATCCAAGAAAATCCTAATCTCAATAACCACAATCGAATTGAGCTTACCTTACACCCAGCCGCTCGAAAACCAATCTCAGACAGCCGGATCGCTCCTAGAAGGAGCTGAGCAACCACCAATTAATCCCTAGCCAAACCAACTGCCAGATGTGAGTTTAAACACCAACATCACAACCCTAAAGCCCATAACTCAGCTTTGATTCAATGAAATTATCCACATTAAGATCATGATCAATCAAAGACCTTACCTCAGATTTCTCGGAGATCAAAGCCAACCACAGCCGAATCTTACGAGAGCACCTTCTACAACACGAATTGGAAATCAATTTCCCAACATCCAAACTGCTCAAGGGCAGAAACCAAAACCTAACAGACCAGAGTAGTGAGTTCAAGCTCACCTCACACGGCAGAATTGGTGAGCAACTTAGGGAGATGGCACAGGACCACCAAATGTTTGGAGGAGAGCTCACTGTGATGCAAGATAGGTAAGCACCGGAAATCGAAAGTGAAACCACTGGGAGACAGAGGACAGAGCTGGTTGGGGCTTCGACGTCGAGTGTGGCCGGCCAAGAGAGAAGGGAAATCATTGGCCTTGAGCTTGCCGGCCTCGCGTAGAGGAGAAAGGTCGTCGTCGAGCGAGAGGGTGAAGAAACTCAAGGCCTCGGCTGTGGATCTATAGAGAGCTACGGCTAGGGCTCGCGGAGAAGACGGTGGAAGGAAGGGAGTGTTGCGGTTGTGGAGGAAACGAGCGAATGGGTTTTAGGTCAACATATAAGTCGGTTTATTTTGCATTTAGGTCCGCCAAGTTTGGCTTTTGCAATCTAATCCCTAGGGTTGAGAATTCCTTATCCCTTAAACCCTTAAACTTCGTCCCAGAGCCCGGAAAATCCTAGGAACTTTCCGAAAAATTTTCCAGAGTGGAATAAACGTGTCGGATTTAACAATGTGTCTTTAGAGTTTATCAAAATTAAAAGAGTAATTAAAACAATTTCTGAAAGATATTTTGAAATGATAGTATTTGAAGAAGTATTTTTGGAAAAAATCTTTTAAAGGACATAATAATTGTTGAGGAAATAATTTTTGAAGAAATATTTTGAAGGATATAATAGGTTTTTGAAACATTGTTCGAAAACGTATTTTGAAATGTGATATTTTTAAAAGTATTTTGAAAGACCTGAATTTTTGAAAAGAATAATTTCTGAAACAAATAAATTTTGAAAAATAACTTTAAAAAGAACAAAACTTCCCCCTACCTAATACTGTTTGACTTTATCTAAGTGTCTTAAGGGACTTTAGTGTTGACCTAAAAGGTTTGTGCCTAAGTATGTAGGTCAACCAAATTTTGAAAAGATATATGCTTTTTGAAAAAAGTATTTATAGGTAAGCAATCAAGCAAGCATGAAATTCATAAAAACATTATTATGTTTAATCAACTATTTTGAAAATAGGTTTTTAAGAACATAACCTACAGATTTTAAAAATATTTTGAAAAATATTTATCAATTTATTAGTCCTTAACACCTCACCCTTTCTAAGTGTCGCAGTACAAGCAAACATGGTTGTCTTATGGATGTATTGTGAGATGTTTGAATAATTTTTCTCAATTTTATTTTAGACTGGTTGACCTTGAGTTAGATTCGAGTTTTAATCAATTTATAAATTAAAGACAATTTTTAATAATCGGCTTCCAAGTCTTGGAGAGGCACAGAGGCCTTCTTTGGCCATAGCCTTATTGGATCATCAACCCTTTCCTTAGACAAAGTCTTTTAAAGAAATAATACTTTTATTTTACACTTTGAAAAATTCTGATCTAACTAGTCTAGGATGTGGCGAGGTAGCTTCGACTAGTTCCACTTAGCTAAGCCAAGCTTCCCTAATGTACTATCATCTCGCCCCACCCTGGTACTAGGTTAGGCAAGTGTCAACCAACTTAAGAATTAATTAGAGTTAAATCAATTAAGGATAGGATTATTTAGAATTAATTAAAGTTTTTTAGATTAATTGAGGATTAATTATGATTTAAGAATTAATTAAGATTTAAGTTATTATAATTTAATTAATTAAGAATTAATTGAAGGTTTATAATTAACTTATTAACGGTTTTAAGAATTTTGTGTCTAGTTGCATCATTTCCATTAATTCAACAATTTTTTATTCATCCATCATTTCTTTTGAATTTAAGTTTTCAATTTTGCTTAACACTTCTATTTTATTTGATTTCTTGTAAGCCCTATTGAACATAGCTTTAATTCTACTAAATTCCTCTTCATCATATTCTTCATTTTCAGAATCACATTCTTCTTCATATTCATAGTAGGAAGAATAATTTTTATGATTATTTATTAAAGTTCTATATTCAAGGGTGTATTGAGTATTATCTTCAATATTATCTAGAGTATTATCTTTAATATCTTCAGAATTAATTTTAGAAATATCAGAATTAATAATAATTTCATCATTATCCTCAAAATTTTCAGAATTGACAGTAATATTATTAATTAAGATATTATCCTTGTTAGAATTATTAATTGTAACATTATCATTTTTAACATTATCAGAAATATTAGAAATTAAAGGATTATTAATTTTAATTTCATCCTTATCTTCAGAATTATCAACAATATTATCCTTATCAGCATTATCAGATAAAATATTAGAATTAATTCTAAAAATTATTGCATTAATATTAAAGATTAAAGAATTAATGTTTAATATTTTACTATTGTTTACATTTGGTAATTGGTCATGCAATATGTTAAGTTGACTATGCAAAAAGTCTAATTTATCAGAATGATGTAACTGTATAGGAATTTGTAAATTATTGCTTAAATTAATTTTTCGTACCTTAGTCGGACACTGGTTCTTGTAATGCCCGTGTTGTTGACATCTGAAGCAGCGGATATGGCTCTTGTCCCTCCGGACTCCTGGCGCTGATACCTCCTTTGCCGTCGGTGGTGACGATCGATTCTTACGAGTAGGACACTGATTTTTATAGTGTCCTCTCTCCCTACATTTAAAGCAAATAATATGAAATTTAAAAACTGACATAATTTAAAAATTATCTGATTCACCCTTGCTCCCCCTCAATTCCTGGCGTCTTTGCTCCGTCAGCAGTTAGTCCAGTGAAGAGCTACAAGGCTCTGATACCACTTGTAGGAACGATGTCGTCGATAGAGGGGGGTGAATATCGACTAGAAAAATCTTTTGTAAAACTCATCATTTGTTCATTCTAGACAATGACGCAGTAGAAAATAGAAAGAACGAAAATAAACAACATAGAAGACAAGCGGGTTTTTACTTGGTTCCCAACCGCCCAAGGTTAGTACGTCCAAGTCCTAATTACGGGTAGCGCCCGCCCACTAATGGTCTGTTGGATCGAGAGAACCAATAGAGGGGGGGTGAATATCGGAAAGCGTTCGGATTTTAGGATTAGAGAAATTGCGCAGCGGAATAAAGCAATCAAACTCAGAAATAGATAGTTTTACTTGGTTCGAAGCCTAGGTCGACTCCTACTCCAAGGCCCACGGTCGTTGACCGTTTTTTGTGGGCAATTCTATAAGTTCACAAATCAGTTTACAGTATTGAATTACAAATATAGCAAAGTAAACTTTTAAAATGAAAGCTCTTCTTTTACCAACGTCCGATGTAGGTTGTCTTTTTCCGGAGCAGCAGGACGTCGTCGGCGCTTGAGTCTCGAGTCGGGAGGTTTCCGGGGCAGGGCGCGAAAGCAGAAGAGCGTGGAAGCGTTGAAGGAATTGTTTGTTCTGAAGCCTTGGTTCGAGGGTCCTTTTATAGCACCTGGGGGCGCCCGGAACGTCGGGGGCGCTACCCACGTGTCGGTCGATCCACTTCCTTCTCGGTCAGCTTTGATCACTTAAAACTCGGGATCAAGCTTTGACCGGGGCACCCAGAACGCTGGGGGCGCCCGGATTGACCAGGTTAGAATCTTATCCTCTTGGCTTCGCTGGAGCTGCTTCGACTACTTGACCTGGGGGTGCCCGGAGCGCTGGGTGCGCCCGGGAGCAGTGGGGGTGCCCGGAAGCACGGGGGCACCCCGAACATAAGCTGTCGAAGCTTGCCTTTGCTTCATGTGTTTTGTTTTTCACCTTGGGGGCACCCGGGACACTTCGGGCGCCCTGGTCAGCTGCTGCCTCACTCCTTTGAGGCTCTCTGAGCTGCAGACACTCGTTCCTTCGGTCTTGCATCCAGGGTTAGTCCAAAACACCATAAAGCAATAAGATGTTAGTTTATACAGCCTTAGTTGTCTTGGTTCTGACTTTGGGCCTCCAAAATGGAGCCCTAGGTCGAACCGACGCCTACTGTTCCCTCGATGAGGAACGCGTCCTCACCTACTCCTCTCGGGAGAATGTACCTGATGCCAACCGGCTCCTCCGATTAGACTTTTGCCTAGCGGTCCTTCGCTAGGTCTTGGATACCAAGCCGTCCTTCGCCCGGTGCCTAGCATTCCTTCGCCAGGTCTTCAGTCCCAAGCTGTCCTTCACCTGGCGCCTAGCAGTCCTTCGCTAGGGCTTCAGTACCCTGGCATTCCTTCGCCAGTGCCTAGCAGTCCTTCGCTAGGACTTTTTACCCTGGCATTCCTTCGCCAGTGCCTAGTAGTCCTTCGCTAGGACTTTTTACCCTGGCATTCCTTCGCCAGGTGCCTAGCAGCCCTTCGCTAGGACTTTGTTTCCTGGCAGCCCTTCGCCAGGTGCCTAACAGCCCTTCGCCAGGTGCCTAACAGCCCTTCGCTAGGACTTTGTCTCTGCACACTTGAGTAACTTTATTAGATCACAAATAACACTTAACTTTGAATCCTTTGCCAATATCAAAACAAGGTTCGATATGGTGCTTCCTGCACCAACAATCTCCCCCTTTTTGATTTATGGCAACACAATTCAAAGTTAAGTAAAAACTTTATAACAGTTAAGAACATAAGGTAAAAATGAAGTATAGCAATTTTACACAAATCAACGTTAACTTTATAACCGTTAATAACATAAGGTAAGATTTAAAAAAAAATCCTTTATTTCTCACACTCCTCCTAAACCCTGAATACTTGTATTATAAAATACTTAACTTTGACCTTTCCTCCCCCTTTGACATATATCAAAAACAAACATGGGTGAATAAGGTAAAAATTAAAAAATTTTGCAAACCTACATTTTGTTAAACAACTTTTACTTACAAGGCTTTGCAAAACTTAGGCAAAATTTTGAAGTCAAATTTCCAAAAAGAGTTTAACTTTGAGAATTGGGAAAAATTTGTTTAAAAATAATTTGCACACTTAGATGAATACTTTGTGTATTTTGAAAAACAAAATTTGTAAAACTTCTAGACAAGTTTTTCACCAAAAAAACTCTACTTAGAAATATTTGCCAAATTTTCAACCAGTTTTTGCTCAGACAAATTTTGTTTACTAAGAAGAATTTTACTTAAAAAAACATGCACTTAAAAAATATGTTTAGAAATGCTTAGAAATTTTTGAAGCACTTAGAAAAATTAAACAAAGTTTCCTTTCTCTCCCCTTAATGTGAAATTTTTCTCCTTATGTTTTAGACCATTTCTAAGTTCAGTTTTGAAAAAGGTATTTTGAAAAACTTCTGAGTATCACAAAAGAAATTCTTAATTAAGAGCAACTCGAAGTTTTCAATAAAGTTTCTTTAAAAAGGGAAAAAGTTTAAGGAAGAACTTTTTCTACTCTCCCCCTTGGTCATATATCAATAAAGAACTCTTAAAAAATATATTTTGAAAAACATTTAAAATTTGTGTATCAAAGGTCATGGGTTTTGAAAACATAAATATTTGAGTGAGAGAATAATGTTAAAAATGATAATTTTTAATTAATAGCATTTTGAAAGAATGAAGAATCATGCAAAAAAAATTAGAATTGGAGTCAAGTGTATATTTTCATTGAGTCCATGCATGACAAAAAATATTTAATCAATAGGCTTACTTATTTTGAATATTTTAAAAACTGCAAGTACTTTAAAAGATATTGAGCTTTTTGAGAGATGCAAGTACTCTGTATCTTTAAAAAAATATAAGTCACTTTGAAAGCTATTATGCATTTTTTGAAAATATAAGTATATTTTTTTAAAAAAATATGCATTTTTGAAAAATATGCAAGTACTTTTGAAAAAAACAGATTGAGCATTTTTGGAAAGTCTAAGTACTGTTTTTGAAAAATATAAATAATTTTTGAAAAGTATTATGCATTTTGAAAACATAATATTTTACTTGACTAGGTTTCTTTTCCAGTCTGACACAATCCTGGGAAACCTTGTTGACTACAAGGATATTTTCCTAAGTGTCCTAGAAATTTCTCCAACCCAAGTAAATATTATAAAAGTAACTTCATAAGTCACAAGAATTTTGAAAAATAAAATAATAGTATTTTGGAACAAAAATTATTTAAGTTTTCAAAAGGATTTTAAACTTGTAGTGCATGAAAACATATAATTTTTAAAAAAATGTTCAATAATTCTTTTAATTTAATCTCCCCCTAAGCTTGACCCAGTCCTAGGAAGCTTGTTGACTACAAGCGATCTTCCTCTGAGTTTTAGGGTTTGATTTAAATTATAAGAATTATCTAATAACTTCAAAACAAATAATTAACAATAACATTTCAGAAATTCTTCTTTTGACTCAAATTCCCCCTAAATTTGACACATCCTAGGAGTCCTTGTAGATCATGAAGTGGACTTTCCTGTGTATTTTTAGGGTTTATTAAAATCAAAAGAAACAATTTTGAACAACCTTCTGAGTATGATAACTTTCAAGGAGATAAATTTGAGAACATAACTTGAAATGTTAGCATAGTTTTCGAAAAACATTTTGAAATGATGATAATTTTCAAACAGATAGTAGTATACGAAGGTTTTTGAATCAATTTTTGAAAACCTTATTTTGAGATGATAATAGGTTTTAGAGAATAAGGTTTTTTGAAAATTTTGAATTTTTCAAAAAAGATTAACAAGAACTCCCCCTGTATCCGACACAGTCTGTCTTTTATCTAAGTTCCTTAAGGGACTTCAGTGTTGACCAGGTTGACTAGGGTTTGACTATGTTGACCAAGGTTAACTCAGTTTACTAAGTTTGACCGATTAATAACTAAATCAAACAGGCCTTAGATTCTATCTAAAATGTGTCTATTGTGATATTTAACATGAAATTCACTATTTTGAAAAAAATAGGGTACAGTAAACTAAATTAATTTGCAAAATAGAGATAATTTTGAATAACTTTTGCACACCTTTTTATTTAAAAGGATAGTGAATTATGCTTTTAGGTCCTAGATGTCTCACCCAGTTCTACGTGATCAAGCATGTTAACCTTATGGGTTTTATGAGACAAATATTAGTAGAAATAAGAAGTTATTTTGAAAAATCATGATTAATTTTGAAAAAGTTAAATTAATTTTGAAAAGCAATTGGTTTTGAATTTATTTTGAAAAAGAGTGTTTGAATCTACGATCAATTGAAATTTGTGTTAGATTTGAATTTGACAAGAAGTAACTTGAATTTGAATTTCAAAAATTGGCTTCCAGGTCTTGGCGAGGCACTAGGCCTTCTTTGGCCGTAGCCTTATTGGATCATCAACCCTTTCCTTGACAAAGTCTTTTAGTGAAATTTCATTTTCAAAATTCCTTTTTAAAAAATTCTGGTCTAACTAGTTTGGGTCTTGGATCGGTAGCTTCGGCTAGTTCCACCCAAGGTTCGTAGAATCGCGATCCTACACAGGATCGATTTGGGGTCAGGATCGGATCGGTCAGGATCGGATCGTAAAATCGTACGATCCTATCAAAAACCCTTAAAATGAAAAAATATACAATTTTTATTAACACTATAATGAAAATAATCACGTTTAACTTCAAAAATATTCTATTTATTACAAGATGATCCAATTTAATTGTCAACCTATTAGATAATAGACATCTAAAGACTCATCATTTTAGAAAAAAGATATAACATAATATTATTAATAAAAAACTAACTAAAAAATAATTAAATAGATATTTAAATAATCTTAAAACACTAACACTAACGATGTAAAAGATAAAAAAAATAATAAAAAAGATTAATAATCTTCTGGGCCTCTGAAAAGGCTTTAAACAATATTTTTTGGGATTCAATCTTAAAACTAACTTGTAGATCTTTGAACGAGTTTCAATTTGATATATTATAGGTCACGTGGTTCAATCCGAGTCAAAAGTTATGACCTCTTAAAGCTTTCATCGATCCTGTTCCGATCCTATACGATCCTGTCCGATCCTGTCCGATCCTACCGATCCTGCTGCGATCCTGCTACAAAAAATGATTCTGCGCGATTCTGGATCATTTTGTGATCCAGGATCGTAGGATCGTACGATCCTACGATCCAGGATCGCGATTTTGCAAACTATGGTTCCACCATAAAGGTTTCCCTAACGTACTATCATCTCACCTCCACCCAATACTATGTTGTTCAAATTTCAGTTACACCATTTTAGTCCTTAATCTAACCAGTCCTAATTCTAAGCAAAAAAAAAATAAAAAGCAACATATAATTAAAGCAAACAAAAAAATGATCTAAGTTACATCATAATCGATATAAAACTTTGGTTTTTTAAAATCAGCATAGTTGTGAATTAAATTTTCTAACGTATTAACCTTAACTAATTTATAAGATTCAATCATATTATTCATGGTAAATAATGGATTTTGAAATACTGTAAATTTACCTCTAAATTTCTTTATGGAGGTCTCCCCCTTGATTTTAGTCATCTTTCTTTTGCTTGATTGTTTCTTCAGTAATTTGTAGTGGTCGCGAGTCAACCGGACCAGTTTGGGTCGATCTCCTCCATTGTCTTCTGATTCCGAGTCTGAGTCGGACTCGGGTACAGGTTGAGGCTTCTTCTTTGATGGTTCTCTTGGAGCTTTTCCTGCAATAGAAATTACACCTTCCTCGACCATTACAGCATTTGTTTGATTACTTAATTGTAATTCAAAAAAAGATTCAAAATTGGTTACCATTTTTGTCTCAGTCAATTCGTCTTCTGACTCTGGTTTGGATTCGTGTTCAGACTCTGACTCGGCTGTTTGTGCTTGGGCCGAAAATGCAAAATCTTCTTGGATCTCAATATTGGAGCTCTCTTCGTGTAGATTGATTAGCTTTTCCCACATCTCCTTGGCACAGTTGAAGGATCCGACCCGCTTCAGTTCTTCTTTGGTCAGGCCGCATTGTAAGATTGCTGTAGCCCTTGCATCTGTCTCGATCTTCCTCAGAGTTGGTTCATCCAGTTTATCCCAAGTGATCGATGTTCCTTCTTCTGTGGGGAATGTGAACCCTGTTTAGATTATCAACCATAAATCCAGATTGGCCTTCAGGTGGGATTCCATTAGACTTCTCCAGGAGTTGAAATTTTCACCAGAGAAGAGCGGTGGACGGGCACTATTCCATTCTTGGTTGGCCATTTAGTTTAAACCTCGTACACAAGAGAAACAATAGAAATGTACCAAGACTTGGTCTTGGATTAGTAGTGCGGGAGAGAGAAGAAATAGCCCAAAAAAAATATTGCATGAATTTCGAGGCAGAATAATAAAAAAATAATAATAAAAAGTTTGAGACAAATTTTTTGAAAATGTTACTTTCGTCAATTTTGAAAAGAAATAAGCATTCAAAGTTGAAAATTTTGCTCGAATTAAAGTAACACATATTTCGAGAAAAATATTAAAATAATAATAAAAAAAATTTATGACAAATTTTCAAAAATTAATCATTTTATTAATGTCAATGAATGGTGAAAAAATGAAAATTCAAAATTGAAAAAATGAAAATTCAAAATTGAAAAATATTAATCATTTTATTTATTTGAAAATAAAAAGTGAAAAAGATCGAGTGGTGTTGCACCAAACTCGATTAACGAGAAAGATTAAAAAAATATAAAATAATTTTGAAAATCTGAAAAACTCTCAAATTGGTGGTTGCACCAAATTTAAGCTTCCCCGCTCTGATACCACTTGTTGGATCGAGAGAACCGATAGAGGGGGGGCGGGTTAATATCGGAAAGCGTTCGGATTTTAGGATTAGAGAAATTGCGCAGCGGAATAAAGCAATCAAACTCAGACACAGATAGTTTTACTTGGTTCGGAGCCTAGGTCGACTCCTACTCTAAGGCCCACGGTCGTTGACCGTTTTCTGCGGGCAATTCTATAAGTTCGCAAATCAGTTTACAGTATTGAATTACAAATATAGCAAAGTAAACTTTTAAAATGAAAGCTCTTCTTTTACCGACGTCCGATATAGGTTGTCTTTTTTCGGAGCAGCAGGACGTCGTCGGCGCTTGAGTCTCGAGTCGGGAGCTTTCCGGAGCAGGGCACGAAAGCAGAAGAGCGTGGAAGCGTTGAAGGAATTGTTTGTTCTGAAGCCTTGGTTCGAGGGCCCTTTTATAGCACCTGGGGGCCCCCGGAACGTCGGGGGCGCCCCCCCCCCCACGTGTCGGTCGATCCACTTCCTTCTCGGTCAGCTTTGATCCCTTAAAACTCGGGATCAAGCTTTGACCGGGACGCCCGGAACGCTGGGGGCGCCCGGATTGATCGGGTCAGAATCTTATCCTCTTGGCTTCGCTGGAGCTGCTTTGACTACTTGACCTGGGGGCGCCCGGAGCGCTGGGGGCGGCCGGGAGCAGCGGGGGCGCCCGGAAGCACGGGGGCGCCCCAAACATAAGCTGTCGAAGCTTGCCTTTGCTTCATGTGTTTTGTTTTTCACCTTGGGGGCGCCTGGGACACTCCGGGCGCCCTGGTCAGCTGCTGCCTCACACCTTTGAGGCTCTCTGAGCTGCAGACACTCATTCCTTTGGTCATGCATCCAGGGTTAGTCCAAAACACCATAAAGCAATAAGATGTTAGTTTATACAGTCTTAGCTGTCTTGGTTCTGACTTTGGGCCTCCAAAATGGAGCCCTAAGTCGAACCGACGCCTACTGTTTCCTCGACGGGGAACGCGTCCTCACCTACTCCTCTCGGGAGAATGTACCTGATGCCAACCGGCTCCTCCGATTGGACTTTTGCCTAGCGGTCCTTCGCTAGGTCTTGGATACCAAGCTGTCCTTCGCCCGGTGCCTAGCATTACTTCGCCAGGTCTTCAGTCCCAAGCTGTCCTTCGCCTGGCGCCTAGCAGTCCTTCGCTAGGGCTTCAGTACCCTGGCATTCCTTCGCCAGTGCCTAGCAGTCCTTCGCTAGGACTTTTTACCCTGGCATTCCTTCGCCAGTGCCTAGCAGTCCTTCGCTAGGACTTTTTACCCTGACATTCCTTCGCCAGATGCCTAGCAGCCCTTCGCTAGGACTTTGTTTCCTGGCAGCCCTTCGCCAGGTGCCTAGCATTCCTTCGCTAGGACTTTGTCTCTGCACACTTGAGTAACTTTATTAGATCACAAATAACACTTAACTTTGAATCCTTTGCTAATATCAAAACAAGGTTCGATATGGTGCTTCCTGCACCAACATGGTCTCCTTTCTGGACTTTTCGGAAGTGGAGAACCCCGTCTTACAATTCAAGTTTACAATCAAAATGATAAGTAAATTAAGTGCATAAAATAAAATCAAACCAAACAAAAGTCGACGATCCCGGCCGATCTGGAACTCCGAAGTACAACGCACTTCCTCCTGGAGCCTCCTTGGTCGCAGAGCTTCATCTCTAGTGCTTTTTCTTCGCTCAGAATGCTTAAAATGTTGTAGCAGATGTTGTTCTAAGTTGAGGGGTCGAAGCCCCTTTTATAGCATCTTCTCGGGCGCCCAAGAGCCTCTGAGGCACCCTATAGGCGGTCAAAAAATCATCCAAAATTGCGAATTTCGTGATCCTGATAAGAATGCAGTCCAAGGCGCCCTAGACCATCCAGGGCACCTAGAACCATCTAGGCACCTGGTATCCAGGGCGCCTGGAAGCATGGGGGCACCCTGGAACCAGTATTCCAGCCACCTTGTGTTTGCTTGCCTACTTTGCCTCCAACTCTAGATACCTGCAAGATATACAAACACAAGACAAACATGCAAATAATCTTAGCCTTAAAGATTGCTTTTGACTTTGAATTTTTTGTGAAACCCTAGGTCGAACCGACGCCTAGTGTTACCTTCCTAGGGAACATGCCCTCGCCTACTCCTCTCAGGAGAAGTTTGCCAACCGGCTCCTCCAGATGGACTTTTGCCCGATTTTCTGGATCAGGACATCGGTGCCCAGTCCACGACCAGGACCTATTGCCCAATTCCATGAACCAGGACTTTGTGCCCAACCCTCGGTCAAGTCTTAGGTGCTCAGCCCTCGGCTAGGACTTATTGCCCAATTCCATGAACCAGTACTTCGTGCCCAACCCTCGGTCAGGTCTTAGGTGTCCAGCCCTCGGCCAGGACTTATTGCCCAATTCCATGAACCAGGACTTCGTGCCCAACCCTCGGTCAGGTCTTAGGTGTCCAGCCCTCGGCCAGGACTTATTGGCCAATTTCATAAACCAGGACTTCATGCCCAACCCTCGGTCAGGTCTTAGGTGTCCAGCCCTCGTCTAAGTCTTAGTGCCCAATTCCTCGAACCAGGACTTATTGCCTAGGTTAACTAGGACTTTCTTTACCTTGATCACTTTTACTAACCCTTACCTTGTCTAACACATATTGTTACTAACTTAAGTATATTGTTAAACATCGAAACACTTAAGAAAGGGCATCATTGATGCATCTTGCACCAACACGGAAGACAATGCTAGCACGTTTCTTTTTTACTTGGTACAGAGTCTTTAACGACTTCTACTCCAAGGCCCACGGTCCTTGATCGTTTTCGACAGGCAATTCTATAAGTCGAATAAAAGATACAAAAATATATTTCAAGTACAGAATTGAACAACGAATTTAAATTATACCGACGACACCAGAAATGTTACAGAGAGTCTTGGGCAGCGTGTCATCGATCTTGATCATTGGCGGCGCAGAAAACTCGAGCAAGGAAAAGATTCGGAGAGCATTGGAGTGCTTGAGTCACAAGAAAGCTGTTCTGAGTTGATCTGAAAATTGTTGTAGAAGGCAAAGGGGTGAAGCCCCTTATATACACTGTTCTCGGGTGCCTGAGGCTTATGGGGCGCCTGCCACGTGTAGAGAATCAGGTGCGTGCTTATCAACAGACTCGACCAAACTTCTATCCATCGGTCTTGGGTGCCTGAGACACTTGAGGTGCCTGATGGCTCACAGGCACCTGAGTTGCTGATGTGGCAACCTGCCAGCTCAGCCAAACTCACCCATTGGAAACGCCTCAACACAGGCGTTTGTTACTTGTCAGGCGCCTGGTATCTCAGGCGCTTGAACCCTTTCAGCCGCCTGGGATGCAACAGTAAACTCCTTTCACTCCTGCAACTAGGGTTAGTCCAAAAACAGTATAACACAGATAATAATTATGTGAACAACAGCTGGAGCTATCTTGGTTCTGACTTTAGATTTCAAAATGAAATCCTAGGTTGAGCTAACGCCTACTATTCCCTCTTCCAAGGAGCGCGTCCTCAACTAGTCCTCTCAGGAAAAATTACCTTTTTGCCAACCGGCTCCTTCGGTTGGACTTTTGCTCGGTCTCCGAGACTGCCAGATCTCGAATGTCCATACCTCGACCCACGTCTACTTCTGTCCGCAATCCTCGCTCGGCTAAGACACTTGCCTAATCTTTCGGATCAGGACTTCAGTGCCCAGTCCACAACCAGGACTTCTTTCCCAACCCTCGGCCAAGTCTTCTTGCTCAACCCTGCAGGTCAAGACTTCGTGCCTAGGAAAACTAGGATTTTCCTACACACTTGGTAAATCCATTAGATCACAATATAGACTTAATTTTGAACCCTTTGCCATTATCAAAACCAGGATCGATCTGATGCTTCCGGCACCAACAATCTTCTCCTTTTTGATTTATGTCAACACAATTCAAAAGTTAAGTTAAAAATAAACATGAAAAGATACATCATAGTTATTTACTGGAAAGAAAAATAATTTTCTACTCTCCTCGATTAGTACTCTCCCACTTTTTCCTTAGAATATTTTCAATAATTTTTGAAAAAACTTAGCAAAAATTTGGCATATTGCATAAAGCTCCTTTTGATTGAAATTCTCCCCCGGAAGCTTTTGAAAATAATTTCAAATTTTTGAAAACTTCTGAGTTAAAGAAATGTTTGAGAAAAAAATTCTTGAAAGCTTTCTAACATAAATTTTTCTCAAATTAAATTTTCTGAAAAGATTTTAATTTAGAAAATATTTTCTCAAAAAGCTTTTCAGAAACATAGTTTTCTTTTAAATTTTACTTTTATCAGCTTCACTTTTTCGAAATAATTTTGAAGGAAAAAAGAAAAAATAACTTTACTTTTTCTAAAAAAAATATTTTAAGAAAAAACAATTAACTTTACTTTTTTGAGAAAAAAAATTTGAAAAAATAATTTTAACTTGATTTTTTTCTTCTCTCCCCCTTTACCATATATCAAAAAAAAAATGAAAACTATGTTTGACATGAAAAAAAACAGTTGTGTATCAGAGCCTACTTGCTTTGTAAAAATAAATTGATTAGCAGCAAGTAATAGAAATGAATTAAGTTTGACCCAAGTAAATTTTGAACCCAGTTAACATACTAGTGAATCTAAGCATAAAAAAACTATTCATAAAAAATGGATCAAATTAACTTCTTTCGGTCCTTGTCTAACCTAGTTAGCTACTTACTAACCGTTATATAACAGCAGCTTTCACTGAGATTAGTCATGTTTAGTTTGATCAAGATAGACTTTCTAAGCTTGAATACATAACTTGATTGTTGTTCACTTGTATTTATCGCCCCAACTACTCTTGATGCACTGACTTAAAGCATCTTGAGTCAAGGCATAGACCTAAGCATCTCAACCCAATCTAAGTTATCAATCAAAGTACCTTAATGTGCTTGTGAGATGCTGACTTCTAGATCTATAGGAGCATGTAATGCTAGGGTTAAGTCCTAAGCTAAGTCCATTGCGTAGAAAAATCCTAGTTTTTGAAGGGGTAATATTTTATAAAAAACTAAGTTAAAAACATTTTTAAAACAATATGATTTTTAAAACAAATTTTTAAGATAATAAAATAGTGATTTAAAAAATAGTCATATTCTACTAAACATGTTAAATCCGACACGTTTATTCCACTCTGGAAATTTTTTCGGAAAGTTCTTAGAATTTTCCGGGCTCTGGGACGATGTTTAAGGGTTTAATGGATAAGGAATTCTAAACCCTAGGGATTTAATTGCAAAAGCCAAACTTGGGGACCTAAATGCAAAATCAACCGACTTATATACTTGACCTAAAACCTATTCGCCCGACTCCTCCACACCTGATCGCAGCAGCGCCTCCCTCTTCTCTTCTCTTCTCCCTCGCCCGCGTGCCCTAGTTCGCAGACCACTCCATCATCTTCACCACTCGATCGCCGACCACACCTCTCCTTCACGCGACGTCGACTACTAGGGTTGCCTTGATTGATCGGAGCTACAAAGGGTCGACGCTTGATTGGGGAAGGTCAAGAAAATTTGGTGGAGACTGGTAGCATCGCTGGAGCCGACAGCTTCAAGGCCATCTCCAAGAATCGGGTGAGGACATAGATGGATTCTGATTTCTTGGTGTTTCTCTGTTACTTGTGGCCACCAGGTCTGGGAGTTTGTCGAGCCCTAACCCACTGTATTCCTCAGTGTCCTGGTGAATTGGAGTTTGCAGGAGTTGATAGCATTAATCTGTATGTGAGATTGGTTAGTCCCCCTCCCTTGTTGCTGCGTCGCCAGATTGGGTGCAGGGAAACTACTCGGTATCCTATCAGGTAGGAATGGAATGTTTTTGGATCAGTGACTGTGTTGATCTATTGTGGGTGTAAAATGGATCTTGAATCTGTTAGCGTTTCCCTGTACAGATTCTGGTTGCTTGGATCGTTTCTGATTGGAGTTGTGAAAAAGGGAATTGGATTTTTACCGTTTGGAATGTGAGGTAAGGATCCGAATGCCTGTGAGTTTTGTTCATATGTTGATGTAATTGCTGTGATCGACTTGATCTAGGAATGTGCTTGCTCATTAAATTGAAGTTTGATTTTAGCTGTGGAAGTGTGGTGAATTCGAATTGAGGGTTGGACCTAATTTTAAGTACGAGGAGTAATTAGAAACCGTACCATTTAATTAGACGTAATTAAATGAAAGGGGACAACTGGGTGAAACCCTAATACGGATTAGAAATTTAATTAGCTAGTTACTATTTGTTTGTAATAGCTAATTAAATACACCCTTGATACAGGAGCTTAATTGGATTATTGGCGAGTGGTTCTATCGCGTTTGATACGGACTTCCACTCTTGGAGGCGGGTACCTTTTGACTTATCTTTTCTGATATTGTCATGTTGTTATGCATAGACTGTTATTGATAACAGTAAGATTATACGCTATCCTGGTTTATTATGCTTGTTCTGGATACTTGTTGTTTATCCCTGAGTTATTATGCTGTTAGTTCCATACAGTCTCAGGTATTGTCATATCTATACGTATGCTCAGATATCGTGATGTATCTCTTGCATTTGACATTGAGGGATCAGTAGTTTCCGGCTAGTATACGTGTAGGTTACCTGTATTTCCTGTTATAGGATTCAGACTGAGACTTAGTATACTGAGGACTTGGTGAGGGAGGTATGTGTACCTATCATACACCATCTTTGTATTGTTGCATGCCGGTGATCAGCGACTCACTTGTGGTTGAGCCTATCGTCTTCCGGTACACGATATGTGCACATGACCACTCATGGGTTAGTGGATACCGCAGGGTGTACGCATTTGCCCTGTATTTCTCCGTTCAACCACTATTTGGAGGGTGGGTCCAGGTGTGGTAGCAGCCAGGGATCCCTTCTCGTACTCAGCCATGAGGAGATGAGAGCTAGACTCCCCATTTCTTGGGGTAGGAGCGGAGTTTCCACCAGCATCCTGTCCACCCGGTCACTCAGGAGCAGTGATAACTGGGTGCGTACAGTTGTCATAGCTCTACCCTCTCAGACGTCACCTATGACAGGTATACGATGATCTGACCGGTGTCAGGGGTGACACATGTCATTGCACCATGTGCATATTTTGCATCGTGCATTGTTTGCTGCACTTGATTTTTGCACTTGTTTGACATGCATATACTGGAGACTTGTTATCTGAGATTATATATCTATTGGTGTTCCATTGGTATTTATTACCCTCTTTTCAGGTTAGATGGATTCTGGTATGTATCTACCTCAGTATTTTCAGTACTAGTCTTTCCCTACTGTTGATATGAGACTGTATTAGCGGAACTCTTATTGTTAGTATAACTTTCTATGCATAGCTATTCTGGGTATCCGCAGAGTTCCTTTGGACTCACACCGTTGGTTATTTTCCTTAATTTCAGGTTGATGTCTGCTAGGAGAGCCCTAGCCGCCAGTCCCCAGCTCGAGAGGAGCTCTGCATCATTTTATTTTATGTTGATTTACGGTTATGGACCCTGTATTATGTACATTGCTTCCGTTGCCCTGTTTTGGACATGTATTCCTGTTTTATTCGATGGGATTGTACTTTTGAGTCCTATGTTGGACTTCGTGGGGTTTTGGCTTTGTTCCTGCCCCCTGGCAGCTCAGGTTAGTTCGTACTTTGGTTTTACGATGGTTATAGTCATATATCCGTTGTTTCTACATGGATTTGAAGCCTGAGGCCATTTAACTGCGTGGTTGTGCTATTTGTATCTGTGTGTATGTGTAAATTGTCCGCCGGACAGGGGAGGTGCTGTCCGATTTTCTATTGGATCATCGACTCCTGGGTCTCGGGGCGCGACAATTTATTTTTGGTATCAGAGCCAGGTTTCGTCGGATCTTTTCGGATTTTTCGAGAAATTATCTGATACCAACTTATTTTTGGTATCAAGCCCAGGATGCGGGATACCATCGATTCGTGAATTTCTCGGAATTTAAATCTGACACTGAACTGGTAGGTGTCGGAGCTCGGGTCTGATGTTATTCATCCGAGTACATTACGGATCTTTATGGCCGTGGTTGCGATGCGACGGCAATTTGGGACTTGGCAGCGACAGGACTTCTCCAGGCAGCAAACAGGTAATTTAAGGTTAGCCTCTTGGTTTTGGTTATAATACTCATTAATAATTTAACAGGTATGACGCGAGATGCTCATATTCCTGCACCGAGACGTGGTCGGGGACGGCCATATAAGAGGACTATAGAGCCTCCGGCTATGGAGCCATCTGAGAGAACCACTGATAGAGAGCCTGATAGGCGAGGTCAGACTCCGCAGGACATCCAGGGGGTCAGGGTTCCCCGACTCAGAGGGTCCCTACTCCTTTCCCATCAGCAGTCACTACTGCCCCTCCTGCTGTGTCTACTCCGGTAGTATTCACTGTGTCAGCGGCCATACCACTGTCGACATATTCAGTAACGGTAGGATCTGCACCGATGTTCCCTGCAGTTCCATCAGAGACACCTATTCCGACGCATCCCACAGTTACCTCGGTGGTACCTGCCCCGGTTATCCCCACTATTCCATCAGAGACGCCTGTACTTGCTCAGATGTATTCTGCAGTTCCACCAGCAGCACCGGGTCTGTATTATCAGACTACGCCATCAGCAGTACCAGCACCATCGTATGCTACTGCACCCCCGACTATGACTGCTGCAGCTTATCCCCCTACTCAGACTACGATGCAGGCCCCGGTGCTCCCTTCAGTTCCACCGGCATTTGTTGCCCCCGGATTTTCTACTGTACCTATGGTACCACCTGTGGTGTCCACCCCGATCATGCCTACGGCTCCTTCTATGATTCCTGCACCGGGATGTTCCACAGTGCCCCCTGCGGTATTTGCTCTTACTGATGGAGTTAGGGATCGAGCACTGATTCCGATGTTGGCAGCGTCCGTGATGGGCCGATTACTTTATTCCAGGGAGGACCGGATCCAGCTGCGGCCCGAGAGTGGATCAGGACACTTGAGAGTACTTTTCGTTATCTGACGTGTTCGGAATGGGAGAAGGCTGAGTTGGCCATTTATCATCTGCGAGATCAGGCGTATGCCTGGTGGACTACGCAGCAGACCGTCATTGGCGAGGAGTACGTCACCTGGGACACATTCCGGGAGGCATTTGAGGCGAGGTACCTTCCAGCAGTGTTCCACATGGCTAGGCGACAGGAGTTCATGGTTCTCAAGCAGGGAGACCTATCAGTACTGGAGTATGAGGCGGAGTTTAACCGCCTATCAGAGTATTGCCCTCACATGGTTGCAGACGACATGGAGAGGATGACTCAGTTTCATCAGGGTCAGTTCAGCAGCCGCAGTCTCAGTTGCAGTTCCCACCTCAGTAGTACCCAGCAGTGCCACCACCACCGCCTGAGACTGGACGGATTTATGCTGTCACTCGAGAGAAGGCCCAGCGGGCCGACGGATCGGTATTTCACGGTACTATTTCTCTTTATGCCTTTCCTGATGAGCTATTAGTTGATATTGGTAGTTCTTACTCACTCATATCGCGGATATTCAGTAGTAGAATTGGTAGATTATCTACCGCTAGATTACAGCAGTTATCTGTATCCTTACCCTCAGGAGAGATCTTGAGTATTACACAGGAGGTCAGAGCATGCCCATTAGATTTTGGTAGTATTACCCTCACAGTTGATTTGTTAGTTCTGGAGATAGTGGATTTCGATATTATTCTTGGTATGGATGTTCTTACCGCTTATCATGCCATAGTCAATTGCCAGACGAGGTTGGTCACTTTTCGGCCTCCGGACCAACCCTCGTGGGATTTCACTGCCATCAGGGATGAGGGCTTATCAGTTATTTCTGCGCTTCAGGCACAGAGATTGCTATCTCACGGTTGTCAGGGTTTCTTACTGTCATTTATTAGCACCGACGACAGCAGTAGCCCTCCGCTCTCGGACGTTCCAGTGGTCCGAGAATATCAGGACGTATTTCCAGAGGAGCTACCGGGTTTGCCTCCCAGGAGGTAAGTGGAGTTCACCATTGAGCTGATACCGGGGACTTCGCCGGCATCGAAAGCTCCGTATCGTATGGCACCGAGAGAGTTGGACGAGCTGAAGGTCCAGCTCCAGGAGTTATTGGACAGGGGATTCATCAGACCTAGCGTCTCACCATGGGGTTCCCCAGTTCTCTTCGTGAAGAAGAAAGACGGATCTTTGAGGTTGTGCATCGACTACAGGCAGTTGAATGCAGTGACCATCAAGAACAAGTACCCCCTGCCACAGATTGAGGATTTGTTTGATCAGCTCAGGGGCACATCTGTGTATTCCAAGATTGATCTGCGATCCGGATATCATCAGTTGAGGGTCAGAGAGTCAGATGTCCAGAAGACAGCGTTCCGCACCAGATATGGACACTACGAGTTTTTGGTAATGCCATTTGGGCTTACCAATGCTCCAGCGGTATTCATCGACTTGATGAACCGCGTATTTCTGGAGTATCTGGATCAGTTCATCATAGTATTCATTGATGACATCTTAGTCTACTCTCATTCCGAGGAGGAGCATGCACAGCATCTTCGCATCGTATTGGAGACTCTCAGACGAGAGCGTCTATATGCGAAGTTCAGCAAATGTGCCTTTTGGTTGTCATCAGTAGGTTTTCTGGGACACGTGGTATCTAGCAGAGGCATCTAAGTAGATCTCCAGAAGATCGAGGCTGTTACCAGCTGGGAGCAGCCGAAGTCAGTTACTGAGGTTCGCAGTTTCTTGGGACTAGCCGGCTACTACCGACAATTTGTTGAGGGCTTCTCGAGCATAGCTATGCCGTTGACACACCTTACCAGGAAAGGCGTGAAGTTCATTTGGACAGAGGCTTGCGAGACCAGCTTTCAGGAGCTGAAGCGGCGATTGGTGACAGCACCCGTTCTCGTATTACCCTCGGGAGAGGATGGATTTGTGCTGTATACCGACGCATCTCATCAGGGGTTAGGCGCAGTTCTGATGCAGCACGGACAGGTAGTATCTTATGCTTCTCGACAGCTGAAGGAGCATGAGAAGAACTATCCGGTTCATGATTTGGAGTTGGCTGCCATCAACTTTGCTTTGCGGATTTGGAGGCACCACTTCTACGATATTACTTTTGAGATTTTCACTGATCATAAGAGTCTCAAATACCTATTTACGCAGAAGGAACTCAATCTCCGACAGAGGAGATGGATGGAGTTCCTTAAGGATTATGATTGCACCATTAGCTACCAACCAGGGAAAGATAATGTTGTAGCGGACGCATTGAGCAGGAAGTCCAGAGGGACTTTGGCCTGTCTCCGGGCATCAGTTACCGAGCTAGTTCAGGGTGTCTCAGAGTTGGGTCTAGAGGAGCAGGGGCAGACTGAGAGGAGTATTCTGGCAACCATTGTTGCTCAGTCTTCCATTCGAACGAGGATCAGAGAGGCTCAGGCAAGCGATCAGCATCTGCAGTTCCTCTGCAGTCGAGCAGCCACAGAGCAGCAGTCTGATTTTACACGAGACGATGTGGATGCCTTGTATTTTCGCGGGAGACTTTGCGTACCCGAGACACACCCTGTTATGGAGGAGTTACTTCAGGAGGCTCATCGCTCCCGATTTGCTATCCATCCGGGTGCCACCCGTATGTATCGGGATCTGAGACGTTCCTACTGGTGGAACAGCATGAAGAAAGACATCGCGGATTTTGTAGCTAGATGTCTAGTTTGCCAGCAGGTTAAGGCTGAGCACCAGAGACCTGCTGGACTACTTCAGAGGATTCCCATTCCTAAGTGGAAGTGGGAACACATTACTATGGATTTCGTGGTAGGATTACCGAGGACTCAGCGAGGACACGATGCGATTTGGGTGATCGTTGATCGATTAACCAAATCCGCACACTTTTTGGCAATTCGGAGGACTGATTCTTTGGATAGATTAGCAGAGCTGTATTGCAGAGAGATCATCAGGTTGCACGGCGTACCGTTGAGTATCATGTCCGACCGAGATCCGCATTTCACCTCACGCTTCTGGCAGAGTCTGCAGAAGGCCATGGGTACCGAGCTTAGATTTAGTACCGCCTTCCACCCGCAGATTGATGGTCAGTCAGAGCGTACCATCCAGACCTTGGAGGACTTACTGCGAGCCTATGTTATGGATTTCAGAGGCAGTTGGGAGGATCATCTGCATCTTGTCGAGTTCGCCTACAACAATAGTTATCATGCGGCTATCCAGATGGCACCGTATGAGGCGTTGTATGGTAGGCCATGTCGGACACCCACCCTCTGGGAGGAGGTTGGGGAATCCCAGCTGTTAGGACCTCAGAGAGCTCAGCACGAGGCAGAGTTAGTCCGTACTATCAGACGCAGGATATCTGAGGCGCAGGATCGTCAGAAGAGCTATGCCGACCGGAGACGGAGACCTCTGGAGTTCTCCGTAGGTGATCACGTATTTCTGCGAGTTTCACCCATGAAAGGGGTGAAACGATTCGGTCTTCGAGGTAAGCTTGCTCCGCATTACATCGGTCCGTTCCAGATCCTAGAGAGGGTTGGAGTAGTTGCTTATCGTTTGGCCCTTCCACCATCCATTACTGGTGTACACGGTGTATTTCACGTATCGATGCTGAGGAGATACATACCAGATCCTTCCCACGTGTTGTCAGATGTCTCGGTTCCACTTCAGCCTGACGCGACTTATGAGGAAATTCCTGTACGGATTTTGGGTCACCGAGAGCGTCAGTTGCGGAACAAGACAATCCGGCTTGTTAAAGTCGGATGGTAGCATCACTCAGATGAGGAGGCTACCTGGGAGCTTGAGGATGTCATCCGAGCTCGCTATCCCCACCTGTTCACTTGAGGTATGTATGATTAGTTACTATTCAGTATTTATATCAGCATACTTCTTGATAGTGTTGACTATAGTGACTATCGAAATTTGGGGATCAAATTTTTATTAGTAGGGGAGGATGTTAAATCCGACACGTTTATTCCACTCTGGAAAATTTTTCGGAAAGCTCCTAGAATTTTCCGGGCTCTGGGACGAAGTTTAAGGGTTTAATGGATAAGGAATTCTAAACCCTAGGGATTTAATTGCAAAAGCCAAACTTGGGGACCTAAATGCAAAATCAACCGACTTATATACTTGACCTAAAACCTATTCGCCCGACTCCTCCACACCTGATCGCAGCAGCGCCTCCCTCTTCTCTTCTCTTCTCCCTCGCCCGCGTGCCCTAGTTCGCAGACCACTCCATCATCTTCACCACTCGATCGCCGACCACACCTCTCCTTCACGCGACGTCGACTACTAGGGTTGCCTTGATTGATCGGAGCTACAAAGGGTCGACGCTTGATTGGGGAAGGTCAAGCAAATTTGGTGGAGACCGGTAGCATCGCTGGAGCCGACAGCTTCAAGGCCATCTCCAAGAATCGGGTGAGGACATAGATGGATTCTGATTTCTTGGTGTTTCTCTGTTACTTGTGGCCACCAGGTCTGGGAGTTTGTCGAGCCCTAACCCACTGTATTCCTCAGTGTCCTGGTGAATTGGAGTTTGCAGGAGTTGATAGCATTAATCTGTATGTGAGATTGGTTAGTCCCCCTCCCTTGTTGCTGCGTCGCCAGATTGGGTGCAGGGAAACTACTCGGTATCCTATCAGGTAGGAATGGAATGTTTTTGGATCAGTGACTGTGTTGATCTATTGTGGGTGTAAAATGGATCTTGAATCTGTTAGCGTTTCCCTGTACAGATTCTGGTTGCTTGGATCGTTTCTGATTGGAGTTGTGAAAAAGGGAATTGGATTTTTACCGTTTGGAATGTGAGGTAAGGATCCGAATGCCTGTGAGTTTTGTTCATATGTTGATGTAATTGCTGTGATCGACTTGATCTAGGAATGTGCTTGCTCATTAAATTGAAGTTTGATTTTAGCTGTGGAAGTGTGGTGAATTCAAATTGAGGGTTAGACCTAATTTTAAGTACGAGGAGTAATTAGAAACCGTACCATTTAATTAGACGTAATTAAATGAAAGGGGACAACTGGGTGAAACCCTAATACGGATTAGAAATTTAATTAGCTAGTTACTATTTGTTTGTAATAGCTAATTAAATACACCCTTGATACAGGAGTTTGATTGGATTATTGGCGGGTGGTTCTATCGCGTTTGATATGGACTTCCACTCTTGGAGGCGGGTACCTTTTGACTTATCTTTTCTGATATTGTCATGTTGTTATGCATAGACTGTTATAGATAGCAGTAAGATTATACGCTATCCTGGTTTATTATGCTTATTCTGGATACTTGTTATTTATCCTGAGTTATTATGCTGTTAGTTCCATACAGTCTCAGGTATTGTCATATCTATACGTATGCTCAGATATCGTGATGTATCTCTTGTATTTGACATTGAGGGATCAGTAGTTTCCGGCCAGTATACCTTGTAGGTTACCTGTATTTCCTGTTATAGGATTCAGATTGAGACTTAGTATACTGAGGACTTGGTGAGGGAGGAATGTGTACCTATCATACACCATCTTTGTATTGTTGCATGCCGCCGATCAGCGACTCCCTTGTGGTTGAGCCTATCATCTTCCGGTACACGATATACGTACACGACCACTCATGGGTTAGTGGATACCGTAGGGTGTGCGCATTTGCCCTGTATTGCTCCGTCCGACCACTATTTGGAGTGTGGGTCCGGGCGTGGTAGCAGCCAGGGATCCCTTCTTGTACTGAGCCACGAGGAGATGAGAGCTAGACTCCCCTATTGCTTGGGGTAGGAGCGGAGTCTCCACCAGCATCCTGTCCACCCGGTCACTCAGGAGCAGTGATAACTGGGTGCGTACAGTTGTCATAGCTCTACCCTCTCAGACGTCACCTATGACAGGTGTACGATGATCTGACCGGTGTCAGGGGTGACACATGTCATTGCACCGTGTGCATATTTTGCATTGTGCATTGTTTGCTGCACTTGATTTTTGCACTTGTTTGACATGCATATACTAGAGACTTGTTATCTGAGATTATATGTCTATTGGTGTTCCATTGGTATTTATTACTCGCTTTTCAGGTTAGATGGATTCTGGTATGTATCTACCTCAGTATTTTCAGTACTAGTCTTTCCCTACTGTTGATATGAGACTGTATTAGCGGAACTCTTATTGTTAGTATAACTTTCTATGCATATGTGAGGAGGTAGTGATAGAGGATGTGAGTTTGGTGTGGAGAGGGTGTTATGAGTGAGGGCTTATATAGATGAGGCACTCGAGGTCTTACTCAGGCGCCTGAGTTCAGGCTTGGCTCAGGTGTGGCAGCCTTTGACTGCCTTGTTAGTATTGTGAGAGAAGTGTCCTAAGGCAATCGCCTTATGATTGTAATCATTTATTCTAATAAATGAATATTCACTATTTGAGTATATATGTTTGTGTATTTGATTGAGATCTTAAACTCATTTACTGAATGTCCGCAATACAATTCACAGCATGAGAGAATTTGTGATGAATTCACAACTAGTGATTATCTCTATATGTGCAATTGTGAAGTATTGAAATTGTCCCTAGTCGATGAATTGATAAATACGAACACTATCAATTCTGTTGAGACTAGCATGAGTTATTCTCTAATCAGCTGATTCTCACTGGCTGGAGACATTAGGATATCCGGAGATAAACATGAATGCTAGTTAAGGGAACTAGTTCATTGGAGTGACTGGCTGTAAAACTTCATATGGTAATCTACATATAGATATGTCAATGAAGTTCTTACTGCAGCTTAAGTGCGATGTTCCTTTGACTTGCGGTGTTCAAGTCATCTTGGTCATGGAGACTTATACTTTGACATCTTAAGCAAGCATCTCTAAGGAGGTGTGGACCTAGGATGGTTGGGTATAAGCCGAAGTGCCCGAAGATGTTTGAACAGCCTACAAAGGATTCACCACTCCTTGCGAGGAGATGTATAGCCAAGGCTTATCGTCGGATTGTTACTCGAAGCCTCTGGCCAGAGCATCACATGTTCAGAGTATGAATCTCTCAGGTACATGAGAGTAACTAGAATCCGTAGGACGAGAAAAACATTGCTTGGGCTAGGTGTGACGTAGTCAGCCTAGTGGGGACTGACACACATAGACCGTGTCCTGAACCAAGTGGGTATAAAATGGTGAAGGGAATGAGGCACGACTCATTATAGCTGCTGAAGGGTTTCAGAATTATTTCTATGGTCAACCGTTGATCTTTCGATTAATTGGGGTCATGATACACTACTAGGTGCCACTCATGATCGTTCTATAATTGGTTGATTATAGACGGCCAACATAAATCGAAAGCCTATTTAGTCACATGCACTACAAGTAATCTGAGGGATTTAAAATGAGTTGAAAATTGGATTTTCCGATCAAGAGAGATAAGTCGAATTTGAATTTTTCAGAGACGCATCGGAAACATAAAATGGTTAAGTCTTTTGAAGACTTATTGGACGAATTAAATGAGTCTAATTCATATGGTCTTGGCTTGGGTTTGGCCGGCCAAAGAGGGTCCCCACCCTCTTTGTTTGGCCGGCCACATCAAAAGGGGAGAACCAAATTGTTTGGTTCAATTTATAAAATAAACCAAGTGTGGTTTGTTTTATAAAATTATGGATGATATAAATTTTATAATAACCCAAGGTTTGGTTTATTTTTCATGAAAATTAAAATGAACCATAGATTGGTTTATTTTATTTTATAAAATCAATAATGGATTGATTTACCATGATAAAGAAATTTATATAAAGAAATTTATTTTTCATGGAAATTAAAATGAACCATGGATTGGTTTATTTTATTTTATAAAATCAATAATGGATTGATTTACCATGATAAAGAAATTTATATAAAGAAATTTCTTTCCATAAGAAAAAAAAAGGGAGACATGGTTGCTTTTATCATAAATTAAATTATGATAAAAACTTGGCATGATGGAATAAATCATAGAAAAATTTATATGATAAATTTCTTATAAAAATTTATTCCTTGAAAAGGAGACTTGGCGATTGAGAGGCTACTATATAAAGGAACCAAGGCAAGGTTTGGAAATCAATCTAAGAGATCAAGGAATAAGCCATCTCTCTCTCCCTCTCTCTCTCTCCCTCCTCTAGTGCCGCCGGCCCTAGAGGCCCTCCCCTTTGCCGTGAGCTTCAGCCACCACTAAGCAGCTGCCGAAGAAGAAGAAGAAGCGGGCGCAACTCCTTCCTTCCTCCCGGAATCTTGATTCCGTTCTTCGTTTGGTGGTTAGTCTTCCCATCTCTCTCTTGGTATTCTTGTCGTGCCTTTGGAGAATCTAGTAGTTCTTGTCGGCACAAAACTCATGGCTTTGCGAAGTCATCCCGAAGAAAACTCGGCGTGGACGCGAATAGAGGCGGAGCTTCCAAGGGACGCTTACGGTTGGATCTCGTCCCTTCCTTCGAGTTACACGAGGTAATAAGTAAATTAGTTTACTTTCTGCAAAATTTTAAATGTATGATCATGTCTACACAATATAAGGTTGCATGCTTAGATGTGTGGTTAAATAATTTGGAAAATTATTTATGCTAAACCTTCTGCTGCACGTAATTAATTTTAAAATTACGAACCCGCATCCATGTCAACATGCACCCGGTCCCAACATGCCTCGTACGCTGGGAAAGCATTGGGCGCCCGAGAGGGTCTTGGGCGTCCGATTGACCATTCTTTGACCGGGTTATTTTCTTCAATCAACACCTAAGTTTAATTTTTGTGTACATTTTAAAAGGTTGGTTAAGTTAAAAAAAACTTAGCTTGATTTGCAAAATTAAGTTAGATCTTGAAAAATATTAAATTGAATTAAGTTAAAATTTGAAAAGTGTTAAATTGAATTTTTGAAAATATTAAGTTAAATTTTGAAAAATATTAAATTAAATTTTTGAAAACATTAAGTTAAATTTTTGAACAAATATTAAGTTAAAATTTTGAAAACATTATGTTTAAATTTTGAAAAGGTTTTAAGTTGAATTTTTGAAAATATTAAGTTTAAATTTTGAAAAATATTAAGTTTGATTTTTGAAAAATATTAAATTGTATTTTTGAAAATATTAACTTTGATTTTTGAAAAATGTTAAATTGTATTTTTGAAAATATTAATTTTGATGTACTAATTTGAATTTATTTAATCTTAATTAAGTTTAATTAAAGATATATTAAGAGTAATTAATTAAGTTGATTGGGTTGGACTAAATTATTAGGTCCTAAGCATCTCACCCATTTCTAAGTGATAAAAGAGGTATCCTTATCTGTTTTGTGAGATGTATTATTTTTATCTTTGATTTTATGTTATCACTATGATTTGATTGAAACTTGTGTTAGATTTAGGTTTAACAATTAGTAAGGTGAAAATAAATTTTAATAATTGGCTTCCCGGTCTTGGCGAGACATAGAGACCTTCTTTGGCCGTAGCCTTATTGGATCATTAACCCTTTCCTAGACAAAGCCTTTTAAAGAAATTTTATTCTCAAACTACCTTTTGAGCCCTGGTCTAACTAGTTGAGGGTTTGCCGAGGTAGCTTCGGGTAGTTCCACCTGACTAATAGGACCAAATAGGATACGTCTTACCCTACCTAACTTTTTAGACAAGTTTCCCTAATGTACTATCATCTCGCCGCACCCTAATACTAGGTTGTGTAAGTTTCAATTAAGTCAGATCCTTATCTAACCATTCCTAAGTCTAAGTATAATATTTTGCAAAAACAAAATAAATAAACATCAAACAAAAAAATACTTTAATTAACTATAAAAATGGTTTTTATATTGGCTCCCCCTAGATTAAAGTCTCGGTATGGGCTAGGCAAGATGTGAATTTTGTTCTTGGGAATTCAATACTAGTTTGGTCTAGCTTGATTTGTCAAGCATAATTTTGGGACACATGCTTAGACTCAGGTTCTACTTGGGTTCAACGTAGAGTAGTAAGATCTGGACCGTGAGTTGGTTCGATAACCAAGTCCGGATCGATTAAGAACTGATTTTTGTTTTCCAAAAATCATGTCAAGACTATTGAAACTCAAAGTAAATCGTTCTAACGCAACTCTAAGTTCCATTACCTGAGATTTCAAGGAGGAATTATCCTCCTCATGTTTTTGGACTTGAGTGGAGGTTCCTTCTTGAACTGGTTCAATCAAGGAGCTAGAGTTGGCTCCCTCTTTCAGGATTTTGACTTCCTATCGGAGGGATTCGACTCGAACATTGGCTTTAGCCAACTTACGTGACAGATAGGAAATAAATCGTAAAGCTGAGATTCGGGATAACCTCTTATCGTTATTTGCCCGTCTTCTGAAATTAAGAGCCTTCTGGTTCCGACGTTTTCTTCCGGTTCCGATTCCGATTCGGTGTCGAGATTTTTCGAAGTTGTCAGTGCGAGGAGGTTGGCGTGTGGTACTTCTTCTTCTTCTTCTGAAGATGATTCGTCCCACGTAGCTTTGAGCGCCTTCTTCCTCCGGTTCTTCTTATTTTCCTTCAAGTTAGGACACTCCGATTTGTAGTGACCCTTCTTGTTGCACCTGTAACAGGTTACTTCACTTTTGGCTTTTTGGCTGGTAGAAGGTTCAGCTGGATCATCTTTTTACTGGTTTGCCTTCTTCTTCTTTATTTGGCCCTTTATAATTTTATAGTGTCTCTAGGCCATCCGGACCAGCTCCGGATAATTGATTCCATCATCGTCAGACTCTGAGTCGGAATCTGACTCGGGTATCGGTTGCATCTTTTTCTTCTTTTGCTTTGCAGGGACTTTTCCTGCAAAAAGAATTAACCTTTTCTCTACCTGTGAAGCGTTAGTCTATTCGTGGAGTTCTAATTCAGAAAAAAGTTTGTCTAATTTAATATCTGAAAGGTTCCTAGAAACTTTGTAAGCATCTACCATTGATGCCCACAATGAATTTCTTAGGAACGAGTTTAGAGTATACCTGATGAGGTCACGGATTTCTACCTTGTGACCTATTGTGCAAACCGTTCATCAGTTCTTGTATCCTCACGTGAAGCTGTGCAGCTGTTTTACCTTCTTGCATTTTGATCATATATAGCTTGTTGAGAAGGAGATCTCGCTTACTGATCCTCATGTCCGACGTGCCTTTGTGCAGCTCGATCAATTTATTCCATAGTTCTTTAGCACTGCTGAACGGGCCGACGCGGTTGAGTTCTTCCTTCGTCAATCCTTACTGGAGGGTCGGAGTGGCTTTGGTGTCCACTTCTATCTTCTTCTTGAGTGAAGCGTCCCACTTAGAGTGTCTTTGAATTTCACCTTGAGTGTTTTTCGGGATCTCCAGTCCAGACGAGATGATGATCCACATTTTCACCTGAGTTTTCAGGTGGACCTCCATTATGCTCTTCCAATAGGAGAAATCTTCTCCGGAGAACAGAGGAAGGTGTGCGGTGTTGTAGCCTTCTTGCATGACCATTAAATATTCCGGAAAATACAAAAACAATAAACTTGTTCCAAGACTTTGTCTTAGATTAGCAGTGTGGTATAAAAAGAATAAACAAAAAAAATAATTCGAGTGGTGTTGCACCAACCTTGAAGAACGAGAATTTTTTTAAAAAAATGAACAAAAAAAAATATTTCATAAAAACTGCTCAGTTGGTGGTTTCACCAAGGTTGAGCAACCCGCTCTGATACCACTTGTGGGATCGTTGTAATCGATAGACGGGGGGTGAATAGTGATTATTGAAATTTTTTAGAAAAAATAGAAAAACACAACGGAAGACAATGCTAACACGTTTCTTTTTACTTGGTTCGGAGTCTTTAACGGCTCCTACTCCAAGGCCCACGGTCCTTGACCATTTTCGTTGGGCAATTCTATAAGTCGAATAAAAGTTACAAAAATAAATTTCGAGTACAGAATTGAACAACGAATTTAAATTATACCAACGACGCCAGAAATGTTGCAGAGCATCTTGGGCGGCATGTCATCGATCTTGATCATTAGCGGCGTAGAAAACTCGAGCACGGAAAAGATTCGGAGAGTGTTGGAGTGCTTGAGTTGCAAGAAAGCTGTTCTGAGTTGATCTAAAAATTGTTGTGGAAGGCAAAGGGGTGAAACCCCTTATATACGCTGTTCTCGGGCGCCTGAGACTTATGGGGCACCTGCCACGTGTAGCGAATCGGCCGCATGTTTATCCGCAGACTCGACCAAACCTCTATCCTTCGGTCTTGGGCTCCTGTGACACTTAGGCGCATGATGGCTCACGGGCGCCTGAGTTGCTGACGTGGCAACCTGCCAGCGCAGCTGAACTCACTAGCTGGAAACGCCTCAACACAGGCGCCTAAACCCTTTCAGGTGCCTGGGATGCAGCAGTAAACTCCTTTCACTCCTACAACCAGGGTTAGTCCAAAAACAGTATAACACAGATAATACTTATGTGAACAACAGCCGGAGTTGTCTTGGTTCTGACTGAATTTCAAAATGAAATCCTAGGTCGAACCGACGCTACTGTTCCCTCTTCCGAGGAGCGCGTCCTCACCTACTCCTCTCAGGAGAAATTACCTTTTGCCAACCGGCTCCTCCGATTGGAATTTTGCTCGACCTTTGAGACTGTCGAATCTCGAGACGTCCGTACCTCGACCCACCTCTACTTCTGTCCACAATCCTCACTCGGCTAAGACTCCTGCCCAATCTTCCAAATCAGAACTTCGGTGCCCAGTCCATGACCAGGACTTCTTGCCCAACCCTCGACCAGGTCTTCTTGCTCAACCCTGCAGGTCAAGACTTCATGCCTAAGAAAACTAGGACTTTCCTGCACACTTGGTAAATCCATTAAATCACAATATAGACTTAACTTTGAACCCTTTGCCATTATCAAAACCAGGTTCGATTTGGTGCTTCCGACACCAACATTATTGAATAAACTTTATAATCTAAAAATGCAAGACAGAAAATGGTTTCCCAACTACACACCCGAATTTACGAAATTATGAACAAACTCCACATCATCGGGAATACAATCGAGAATAGGGATCTGATCAGGTATACATTAAATTCATTCCCTAGAAACTCGCTATGGACATCTATGGTTGATGCCTACAAATTTTCTTAGGACCTTTCTAGAATAAAACTAGATGAGTTATTTTCTGAATTTGAGTTACATGAGCAGTGTAACGCCCCAAATTTTTCTTAAACATATGATCATAAATAAAATGATAAAATGATGAATAATGATTAATGATATGCATGATGCACTCTCTTGATAGGCTTCGGGAGGTGCCAAGGTTCAGGATTGAACCCAGGACCTCAAGGATGAAGCAAAGCCCACGTAACCAATCCACCTAGGAAGGAATGCTGTTAAGAGGAGATTGGAAATGGTAGATAAAGAGAAAAGAAGTAAAGGGATGCAATGAAGGGACGCACGAAACTGCTTGTCGTCGCTTCACCTCTTCACTCCCTATAAAAGAGACACTCACGTACTCTTTTTCTTTTTTTTCTCCCACCGAGTGATTTTCTCCTCCCTCTCCTTTCTCCCTCCTTGCCGAGAGCCCCAGGAGAACTTTCTCCTTGCCGTGAGTCACCAGAGAGGCAGTAGGACTTCCCTTTTGAAGAGCCACGGACTCTACGATTCTGAGCAAGGAAAACCAGAGGTAAGACTCCCTCACCTGCAACGTAATGGTTCCGAATGCATTTTTATGATTCCTTATGTTGTTTATGATGATCCGTGAAAAGAATGAAACAGATTTCTCCATGATACATGAATGAAAGAACGGAAGAAAAGTTATGTCGTGTAGGGATGTTGTATGGAAAGAAGGGAAGAAGAAGTATTCTGAACGATTCGGTGTTATACCACTGTATCGAGTGCCCTGATCGGTCACCAGACCGATCAGAACACACCCTGATCGGTCAAGGTGACCGATCAGGATGCACCCTGATCGGTCCCCAGACCGATCACGCTACACTCTGATCGGTCTGGTGACCGATCAGGTGTGTGTGCAGATTCCGAATTCGATGTTAACCCAAGTAAAGTTACAAATGATGCACCTAAACAAATGTTTAGTGAGTTTTATGCCATGAGACTCCCCTATGATGTGATAAAACTAGCATAGCGCATATATTTTTAAGCTATTTCCCTATATGCAATTGAACAGTATGGAAGGGTGACTTTGAAAGGGGATAAGAGGTTCCTAAGGCTACGAATGCTGAAATAATATGAATAGGGAAATGATATGGATAAGGAAGGAATGCTAAGTTTTATATGCTTCATGCCATGCTATGAATATGAATGAATCCCATGTTTCATGTTATGCTATGTATGATTGAAATGCTCCATGTTATGCTATGAATGATTGAATGACCATAAAGAAAGGATATGAATAAGGAAGAAAGGATATGCTTCATGTATACTATGTACATCCTTTAGGAAAGAAAGAAAGAAAGAAAGAATGAAAAAGAAAGAATGCATGTATGTATTTTACCTTAAAAAGTATGGCTTGTACCGGATCTTGGAAAAGATCCACGGTTCTGGACTACCGAAGCTGTCCACGGTTCTGGGCTACCGTAGCTGCCTAACGGTTCTGGACTACCGAAGCTGTCCCTAGGCTGAAAGATAGTAAGCCTAGAATGGCCCCTAAGGGGTATATGTGCGCAAAATGAATGAATGGGTACAAGCCAGGGATCCTAAGAATGAATGAATGCCTATTTTAAAGTATTACTTACTATACGTATTTCAAAAAGCATCCTTCATGATAATGCATATGATCGTTAATACTCATGCTAAGAAAGTTATAGGTTATGATTAAGAATGCTTAAAGTTATGTTAAATGCCATGTATGCTTCATGATTATGTTAAATGCCATGCATGCCCTATGATTGCTACCTTACGATATGTATTGATGGGCTGAATGCAAATGTATGGTTTTAAGTGAGTAGGAAAGAGTCTTACTAAGCCTATGTGCTTATAAGTCATGTTCTTATGTTGCAGATCAATATGGAAATGTCTAAGGAAAGAGGAAGCTGCAGGAAGGTCCGGATGTGTGTGGTGGTGACTTGGCCGATGGAACTACTTTTCCTAAAGTCTAAGAAGAAAATATGTTTATGACTTAATGTTACCTTGACTGCATATGATTATAATAACGTTTTAAATTCCGCTGCATGATTACGATCCTTATGTTAAGTAAATGATTAAGAGTTAAGTATGAGTGTAATGAGTAACGCACCGCCCAGATGATGAACCCTAGGAAAAGGGGCGGGCGTTACAAGCAGATTAACGGTTCTCTTGTAGAGAAAGGTGTAGCTTTGATTTCTTCCGTGCTCAAGTTCTCTACACTTAAGAAGTTCAAGATCAACGATACGCTGCTTCCACAATGAAATTCTTTCTTTAAGTGTCGTCGGTATAATTTTCATTTTTGTACTTAATCATATTTCTTGTACTCCATTTACGAATTATAATATTGCCCAACGAAAATGGTCAAGGACCATGGGCCTTGGAATATGAGTCATTATAGACTCCGAACCAAGTAAAAATAAAGTGTTAGTATTGTGTTGACTTGGTTATTTCCACTGCGTTCAATCTGATTTACGTCCGAAAAAACATTATTCACCCCCCTCCCCCTCTATCGATCACATCGATCCCACAGGTTGTCTCGGGGCACTCTAATCCTATAATTTCCGATGATCTAACAGTTTAAAAAAATCAACAAGATACAAATAAAACATTAATTAAAAAATAATTAATAATTGACAACCAAGTAATAAATGAAATCTAACAGTTTAGTATAGATTTTAAGACTCAATATAAATTCTTTCCAACAAGATTAATAAAAAATTTAGGTGGAATATAAGTTTTAGAAATTTTTATAATTTGGTCCTTATGAAATCGTAAATATCAACTTAGTCCTCCATAATATCTAACTTTTGAACTAGGAACTTTAGAGCTTGCATGATTTTTCAATGTTTCAATTTCTTCCTTTAGAATTTCATTTCTCATGTTTTAATTTGTCAAACATTTCAAGTGACCATGAAGAAGTCAGTTTTTCTTTCATGTTTTAAATTTTAGATTGTCAATCATTGCATATTGATTTTATCATTGACTTAATACTTGAATAAAGTTCATCGGGAGGTAGAAAAAATTCCTCACTTACCATATCTTTTTCAAACTTCGAAGCTCTCCCTTCATCGCTGCTATCTTCAGATGTGACTCCCCCTTCATCGATGCTTTCTTCTTCTTCGTGGGTGGTCATTAGTGCATGTCCAGCGTGTAGGATCGGTGTCGGTTGATAGAGGAGGGGGGGGGGTGAATATCGGCTCGAATAATTTTGTCAGAAAACTTCGTCGTTTGTCTTTCTATCAGAGTTAATACGTAGTGGAAATAATAATAAAGAAAAACAAAGACAACAGTATATGCGAGATTTATTTACTTGGTTCTCGACCCCCCAAGATCACTATGTCCAAGGCCTATGTACTCAACGTGAGTCCATTAATGGTCTCCTTTCCGGAATTTCCGAAGGCGGAAAATACCCGTCTTACAGTTTGAATTACAAGTACAAAAGAATAAAATTAAATACAACTTGTAAACGAAAAAGCAAACCAACGGAAAAGTGAAGATCGGGCCAACCTAGAAGTCCGAAGTGCAACGCACTTCCTTCTGGAACCTCTTTGGTCGCAGAGCTTCACTTTGAGCACTTTTGCTTCACACATATTGCTTTAGTAAATATAGAAATTGATGTTCTCAAGTGAGGGGTCGAACCCCTTTATATACTGTGTTCTCGGGCGCCTCAGGACTCTTGGGAACCTGCCACGTCGCGGTCAAAACTTCATCGCAGCACTGAAATCGCAGCATGGATAAAACTGCCTTCCCAGACGCTTGGCTTACCAGGCGCCTAGGAGGGGCTACCCTCAACTAGGGCACCCAACCCTCTTGGGCGCCTGATTCATTCAGGCGCCCAGGAAGGTTCTTCCCAGACCCAGTTTTTCCTGCGTTTGCTCTCCTATCTTTCCTCCAACTCTAGGTACCTGCAAGACAACAAACACAAGACAAACATACAAATAATCCTAGCCTTAATTGATTGGTTCTGACTTTGGATTTCACCTGAAACCCTAGGTCGAACCGATGCCTAATGTTCCCTTTCTCGGGGAACTCGTCCTCACCTACTCCACCCTGGAAAAGTTACCTTTGCCAACCGGGACCTCCGGTTAGTCTTTCTCTCAACCTCCGAGAACCCGAATTCAAGACGTCCGACCTCAACCCATCTCTACTTCTGTCAGTGATCCCCGCTCGACTAAGTCTTCTGTCCAATCCTTGACCAGGACTTTGTGCTCGGCCTCCGAGACTCCTAGATCTCGAGACGTCCGACCTCGACCCATCTCTACTTCAGTCCGTTGTCCTCGCTCGGCTAAGACTCCGTTGTCCGATCCCTCACTAGGACTTTGTGCTTAGTCCCCTAGACCAAGACTTCGTGCCCAGCTTCACTCACCAGGACTTAGTCCACCTAGCTTCACTCACTAGGACCCAGCTTCACTCACCAGGATTTAGTCTACCTAGCTTCACTCACTAGGATTTCTTCCACTTAGCTTCTCTTGTTAGGACCTAGCTTCACTCACCAGGGTTTCTTTCGCTTAGCTTCACTCACTAGGATTTCTTCCACCTAGCTTCACTCACTAGGATTTCTTCCACCTAGCTTCACTCACTAAGATTTCTTCCACCATAATCACTTCTTTGCTAGTCATCTTAATCCTAACTAGACTTCTTCCAACATTCAGGTAAATATAATCCCAAACCTCAAGTCCGATTTGGTTTAATCCCTTGGTCAAACTGACCAACCCTGGGTTCTGTTCACTCTGCCAAATATTAGATCCAGTTTGGCTATCACTTTGTCAATCTGATCAAACCTGGGTTTGCCCTACCAAACATCAAGTCTGGTTTGGCTTAACCCTTGATCACTTTAACTAAACCTAAGTATATTGTCACTTATTGTTCTGCCAAACATCAGGTCCTGTTTGGCTAACCCTTTGTCAAGCTTGATCAAACCTGGGTTTATCCTACCAAACATCAGGTCCTGTTTGGCTTAACCCATGATCACTTTGACTAACCTTAGTATATTGCCAAACATCGAAACCCAAGAGGATGAGTGTTCATCACTGATACTCTTTGCACCAACACAGCCTGTTCCATGAGATCAGACTTATCTGATGATGATTCGTCCTATGTGGTTTTTAGGTTCTTGTGTTTGACATTGTTGGATTTGTTCACCTTTAGCTTCGGATAGTTCTCCTTGATGTGCCCTTTTTCCTCATAATTGTAGCAACAGATCTTCCTTTACTTTGGGGAACGTTTCTTACCTTGCACTTTATTAAGCCTTTTAGATTTGAAATACTTGAATAGTTTTCTTACCATGTATGTTGTGTCTTCTTCATCTTTTGAAGATTCCTCCTTGAGTTGGATCTTCCTTGTGCATAGGGTTATGTTGTCCATCTTTTTATCATTTCCTGTGCACTGAGATTCGTGAAGTTCTAAGTTACAAAATAACTATATTAGAGTACTTACCTCTAAATTCTTGGAAATATAGTATGAATCTATTATTGACGTCCACTCCGGAGTTCTTGAAAATGTGTTTAAAGCATATCTTTATGAATCTCAGTTAGTTACCGTTTCTCCGAGATTCATGATCCAGTGATTAATTACTTTATCCTCACATGCAGTTGCATCATCGTCTCTCCTTCTTCAATCCGGAGGTTGGTAAGTTGGTTCCGAAGGATATCTCTGTTGGTGCAGAAAGCACCCAAGTCGAACCTGAGTTTTGATAATGGCAAAAGAGTTCAAAAGTTACGTCTTATTTGTGATCTAACATGCTACTCAAGTGTGCAGGAAAAGTCCTAGCGAAGGACTGCTAGGCACTGGTGAAGGAATGCCAGGGTAAAAAGTCCTAGCGAAGGACTGCTAGGCACTGGCGAAGGAATGCCAGGGTAAAAAGTCCTAGCGAAGGACTGCTAGGCACTGGCGAAGGAATACCAGGGTACTGAAGCCCTAGCGAAGGACTGCTAGGCACCAGGCGAAGGACAGCTTGGGACTGAAGACCTAGCGAAGGAATGCTAGGCACCGGGCGAAGGACAGCTTGGTATCCAAGACCTGGCGAAGGACCGCTAGGCAAAAGTCCAACCGGAGGAGCCGGTTGGCATCAGGTACATTCTCCCGAGAGGAGTAGGTGAGGACGCATTCCCTGTCGAGGGAACAGTAGGCGTCAGTTCGACCTAGGGTTCCATTTTGGAGACCCAAAGTTAGAACCAAGACAGCTAAGGCTGTATAAACTAACATCATATTGTTTTATATTGTTTTGGACTAACCCTGGATGCAAGACCGAAGGAACGAGTGTCTGCAGCTCAGAGAGCCTCAAAGGAGTGAGACAAAGGCTGAGTAGGGCGCCCCCAAGGTGAACACAAACAGTTGAAGCAAAGGAACTGCGTCTGCAGCTCATGGGCAGGGCGCCCCCGTGCTCCCGGGCGCCCCCGCTGCTCCCGAGCGCCCCGGATGGTCCGGGTGCCCCCAGGTGAAGCTAATGAAGCAGATCCCATCGAAGCCAACGGATAAGAAGAGACCCGGTCAACCCGGGCGCCCCCAGCGTTCAGGGCGCCCCCGTCAAAGCCTGATCCCGAGTTTTAAGGGATCAGAGCTGACCGAGACGGAAGCGGATCGGCTGACACGTGGGGGGGCCCCCGACGTCCCGGGCGCCCCCAGGGGCTATAAATAGGCCCTCGACCCCAAGGCTTCGAACAACAATTCATTCAACGCAATCACGCTCTTCTGCTCCCGCGCTCTGCTCCGGAAACCTCCCGACTCGAGACTCAAGCGCCGACGACGTCCCGTTGCTCCGAAAATTCAATCTACATCGGACGTCGGTAAAAGAAGAGTTACTTTTAAGTTTACTATACTGCTTTTGTAATATCTCTCTGTAAACGTTTTGCGCACTTATAGAATTGCCCGCAGAAAACGGTCAACGACCGTGGGCCTTGGAGTAGGAGTCGACCTAGGCTCCGAACCAAGTAAAACCACCTGTGTTCGCGATTGTTTTTATTCCGCTGCGTACTTGCTCTAGTTTTTATCCGAAAAGCGTTTAACGATATTCACCCCCCTCTATCGTTTCTCTCGATCCAACAAGTGGTATCAGAGCGGGGAAGTTCAAATTTGGTGCAACCACCAGTTTGAAAATTTTTCGGATTTGTTTAAATTTTTTTTAATTTTTTTTCGTTCGAAATTCTTCTAATATTTTTTTTCGTTCGAAATTCTTCTAATATTTCTTTTTCGTTCGAATTTCTTCTCGTTGATCGAGGCTGGTGCAACACCCCTCGACAAATATTTTTTTCTTTATCCCGCACTACTAATCCAAGACCAAGTCTTGGGATATTTTTTTGTGTCTAGTTTTCATTTCAGATAAAATGGCCATGCAAGAAGGCTTCAGCACCGCAAGACCACCTCTCTTCAGTGGAGAAGACTTCTCCTACTGGAAGAGCAGAATGGAGGTCCACCTGAAAACTCAGGTGGACATGTGGATAATCATCCAGTCCGGACTGGAGATTCCGAGAAATGCTGAAGGAGTACCTCAAAGCTACACAGAGTGGGACACCGCTCTGAAACGGAAAATTGAAGCGGATGCAAAGGCGACCCAGACCCTTCAATGCGGCTTAACAAAAGAGGAGCTGAACCGGGTGGGCCCTTTCAACAGTGCCAAGGAGCTGTGGGGAAAACTGATCGAGCTGCACGAAGGAACATCAGACACTCGGATCAGCAAGAGAGATCTGCTCCTGAACAAGCTGTATACCATCAAAATGACCGACAACGAAACAGCAGCTCAGCTTCACGCCCGAATTCAAGAACTAATGAATGGTCTACACACCATTGGTCACAAGGTTGAAAACCGTGACCTAATAAGGTATGCTTTAAATGCTTTCCCAAGAAACACCTTGTGGGCATCTATGGTAGATGCATACAAGGTTTCAAGGGATCTTTCGAAAATTAAATTAGATGAATTGTTCTCTGAATTAGAGTTACATGAACAGACTAACTGCAATCTGGCCGAGAAAGGTAT
>JAGFNQ010004026.1:397662-447757 GCA_024364735.1 Boesenbergia rotunda | reverse complement strand
TCAATTAAACGAGTTAATATCTTCTTTTCTCGAGATTTGGCGAAAGCTAAACTCCGAGTCGAATCCCTCCGACAGGAAGTAAAACTCCTGAAAGAGGGAGCTGACTCTAAACCCTTAACTGAGAAGGTTCAAGAAGGAACCTCTACTCAAGTTGAAAAACTTGAGAAAGAGAACTCCTCCCTGAAAACTCAGGTTAAGGATCTTAGATCAGCTTTAGAACGATTCACTTCTGGTTCCAAGGGTCTTGACATGATTCTTGGAAAACAGAAATCAGTTCTAAATCGATCCGGACTTGGCTATAGAACCAAATCTAGACAAAGATCCTACTTTGCTGTACTGAATCAGTCCAGAAATAAAGTTCAGGCATGGGTACCTAAACTGTACCTGAACAAACCAACTGGATCAAATCAGTATTGGATCCCCAAGGACAAGATTCACATCTTGCCTAACCATTACCGTGGCTTCAGTCCAGGGGGAGCCAAATTAAAAACTATATTTATTGTTAGATAAAACTTAATTCTTGATTGTAATTTGCTTGACTGATTATTTATTTAATTTCTGCAATTTACCATGCTTAGACTTAGGAATGGTTAGTTTAAGGACTGAACAAACTTAACTGAAACTTGACAACATAGTATTGGGTGGAGGTGAGATGATAGTACATTAGGGAAACCAATTCTAATAAGGTTAAGTATACTTGGTCTCTTTAGACTGGTGAAACTAGCCGAAGCTACCGATCCAAGACCCAAACTAGTTAGATCAGAATTTTTCAAAGATTAATTTTGAAAATAAAATTTTATTAAAAGGCTTTGTCAAGGAAAGGGTTGATGATCCAATAAGGCTACGGCCAAAGAAGGCCTAGTGCATCGCCAAGACCTGAAAGCTAATTTTTGAAATTCAAATTCAAATTACTCCTTATCAAATTCAAATCTAACATAAATTTTCAGTTACTTGTAGATTTAAACATTCTTTTCAAAATAAATTCAATTGTTTTCAAAATTATTTATGTGTTTCAAAATAAATAATAATTTTTCAAAATAATTTTACTTATCAAAACCTGTCTCACAAAACCTATAAGGCTAACGTGATTGAAAACCCTAGACTGAGTGAGACAGTAAAATTAAACTCAATTGTAATTTCTTTAATACCTATATTATGGTTTAATCCTGTAGTTCAGAACGCAGTCAAACCATGGTCAACGTGGTCAAACCATGGTTAACATAGTCAAACCATAGTCAAAGCAGTCAAACCATAGTCAAAGCAGTCAAACCATGGTCAAACCAACTAAACCATGGTCAAACAATGACAAGACATCAAATTTGTCACTTCCTATACACTCCGGGCGCCCGTGACTCCTCGGGCGCCCCCCCATGACTTTATCTTCTCTCAAGGCAAAAAGCTGCCTTTAATCCCTTGGTCAGGGCGCCCGGAACCACGTGGGCGCCCCCATCGCAGTCAATGCAGCAAAAGCTGCAAAATCAGCCTGACCAGGGCGCCCGGACCACTGCGAGCGCCCCCAACAGCCCTAGTCACTGCCAAAGGCAGAGACCACTGTCCCGAGCGCCCGGGAGCTCCCGGGCGCCCCAATAACCTGCCTATAAAAAGGAATCCAAACCCCCTCTTCTTCCCACACCAAAAATCATCCTCCTTCCTCCCTTCCTTCCTTCCAAGAAGATCAAGTGACACTTGTACTTCCTCAATCTCAACCATGCCTCCCCGGTATAATTTGTTTTATACATTTAGAATTACTTTCCTAATTCCTTTTGCATTTAGAATTATTTTCTTAATTCATTTCTTATAAATGTATGTCTCTCAACTTAGAAAACGCCGAGCAAACCAAGCGAATCCCGGTACTGAACCGAGTCCCAACCCTAGGTTCCCGACTCTAGAACTATGTAATAAGTTCGCTCGAACGACTTACAAGCCTATCAAAACTAGCTATCTCAATAGACATTTCTTTACCCAATCTTGTCCTTTAGCCATGAATGTCATAAACCTTTATCAACTAGATAATCTAGTATTCTGCACTCATTCGATTAATACATCTTTATGTGCCAAATTCTATAATAACATAGTTAGATAGAACAATCTCATGTTTAACACTACAGTTCAAGGGATACCCCTGTCGATCACCCCTACCTTGCTAAATCGATTCCTTGGACTACGACCCTCCCAGTCCACCTTTTGTTGCTATCCACCTAGGAATCCTCCATTTGATCCTCCCTACTCTCACATTACTCTAGACACTCTCCACTCCTATTTCTATAGGGAAGCTAGACTCCCCGCAGATAAACGATTACAGTCCGTTGACCTTCAGGTCCAGGACTACGCCCTGTACAGAGTTCTGGTCTGATGCATCTTACCACTATCCACTAGGGATGTCGCGATCATGCGACCCTTCCATACTTTCCTTCTGTATGCCCTGATCCATCATCTAGACATTGACATTGGACTTCACATGTTCCACGCTATCTTACATGCCTCCAGTGTCACGACTCAAGGTCGGGTACGCATCCCCTTCTGCCACATCATCACCTCCATCCTTCGTCACCACGGTCGTGACATTACCGTAGGTGAAATAACCGAGATGACCGATTTTGACGAGATAGGATTTAGGAACTTCTCTTTAGCTGGTATAGATGTATCAGCCACTGGGGTTTTGACTTGGAGACGACAGCGAGCCGGAGCGCAGATCGACTCAGACGAGGAGGTAGACGTTGACATTGCAGATCTGGCAGCAGAGGTCCGAGCACACATAGACGAGCCCCCTCCACCGACACTCTACGAGAGAGTGACACGGCTGGAGACACATGTCCAGAGCCTCCGAGAGGAAGTGGAGGCAAATCATGCTGAAGATATGGAGACAAATCTGGGCTACTACACTGGGTATATGAGCACCCTTAGAGCTGAGAGGGAGGCCAGAGACGCACAGTATCACGAGATGATGGCACTATTTCGATCATGGCAGCCTGGCTCATCTGACCACCCTGGCCCTTCTTCATAGTTAGACTATTTTTAGCATTGTACTAAGTAACTAAAACTTGACTCATGTTTGACTCTACTGGACCTCTATTTGACCAGTTAACCTATTTTGTTTGACTACTTATTTGACTTGAGTATCTGATCTTTACTATGCTTGGTAGAATAGGTTGAGTCTACTATTGGTTTTCTTACTCAAATCAGTCTTAAAGAAATTTTTAAATGCTTTCAAAATCAGCTTTTATTTAGTTTTGAAAAGTTTTAAAATAAAGTTTTTCACTTAGTTTTATTTTCAAAACTACCCCTTTCAAAACTAGGGCCTTTTCGAAAATGGACTTAGCCTAAGGCCTAACCATAGAACTGCATGCACCTATAGATTTAGAAGTCAGCATCTCACAAGCACCTTAGGGTACTTTTGATTGATAACTTAGAAAGGGTTGAGATGCTTAGGTCTTTGCCTTAATTCAATAGGCTTTAAGTCAGTGCATCTGCAGTAATTGGGGTACTAAATACAACTTACACAGTAATCAAGTTAAGTGTCAAGTTTAGAAAATCTAACTTGAACAGAACACTTAACTTGACTAACTCTAGCTAAAACTACTGTTTATAACAGTTAGTAAGTAGCTAATTGGGTTAGACAGGTCCCTAAAAGAGTAAATTGAAATTGATTTGATTTAATTCTCAGCATGAATTGGTTCAGTATAGCAAGTTATTTCCCTTATGCAATTTAATTATTCTGTTTCTGCTGTATTTATTTGTGTTTGATATATAGCAAAGGGGGAGAGATAGGAAAGGAGAGAGTTTAAAATTTTTTTCTCTAACTCAAACTCTATCCTTTATTCAAAAAGTACTTAATTAAAATTTTCAAAAGTACTAAATTTTTCAAAAATACTAAGTTTTTCAAAAGTACTAAATTTTTCAAAAATACTAAATTTTTCAAAAGTACTAAAATTTTCAAACCTTTCCTAAGTACATAAGGTTTTCAAAACTTGTCTAAGTACTAAAGTTGTCTAAGTACTAAAGTTTTCTAAGTACTTAAAATTTTTTTTAAAAAAAACTTTTCTAAGTACTTAAGTTTTTTTAAAAACTTTTCTAAGCACTTAAGTTTTTCAAAACTTTTCTAAGTACTTAAGTTTTTCAAAACTTCCCTAAAGTACTCCTAAGTACTTAAGTTTTTCAAATTTCACTAAGTACTTTAAAACTTAAAGTTTTCAAAACTTCTTTGAGTACTTTAAACTTAAGGTGTCAAAATTTTCCTTAGTACTCAAACTTAAGTTTTTCAGAATCCTTCTTAAGTTTTCTAAGTATTCAAACTTAAATATTCTACAAGTTCTCCAAAATAGACAACCAAAATTATTTTCTGTTGAAAATTATTCTAAGTAAAAATCCATCCTTAAACTTAGAATTTATTTTCAAAAAACCCCACGAAGTTTTGAAAAAATCTAGGGGGTGATTCCTTCCAGGGGGAGGGAACAAAATTTAATTTTTACTTGGTCTGATTAACTTAACTTTTTGAACCAGAGTTGCCATAAATCAAAAAGGGGGAGATTGTTGGTGCAGAAAGCACCCAAGTAGAACCTGGGTTTTGATAATGGCAAAAGGGTTCAAAAGTTATGTCTTAATTTTTATCTAACATGCTACTCAAGTGTGCAGGGTAAAAAGTCCTAGCGAAGGACTTCTAGGCACTGGCGAAGGAATGCCAGGGTACTGAAGCCCTAGCGAAGGACTGCTAGGCACCAGGCGAAGGACAGCTTGGGACTGAAGACCTAGTGAAGGAATGCTAGGCACCGGGCGAAGGACAGCTTGGTATTCAAGACCTGGCGAAGGACCACTAGGCAAAAGTCCAACCGGAGGAGCCGGTTGGCATCAGGTACATTCTCCCGAAAGGAGTAGGTGAGGATGCGTTCCCCGTTGACGGAACAGTAGGCGTCGATTTGACCTAGGGTTCCATTTTGGAGACCCAAAGTCAGAACCAAGACAGCTAAGGCTGTATAAACTAACATCTTATTGTTTTATGTTGTTTTGGACTAACCCTGGATGCAGGTGATAACCATCATTTTGTTGATTATTTTCGGCTCTAAAATCGATGTTTGATTCACATTTTATATGCTTAAGTTTGTAATTTTATTAGGTTTCATGTATTCCCTTCATTTTGGCATTTAATTCTAATCTTTGTATATTTGGGATATTTTTGGCACTAAATTTGAATATCATTTTGTAGGCTTCAATTGATCATGGACCTAGATCAAATTGGGTCAGACTTGAGTCAGGATTGGATCCAGATCAAAAGGATCAAGCATCGGATTAAGATATGAGCCATCGGTCAATTTCTGGTCGATCCGAGTCGAAGATAGAATCAATCATGACCAGAGATCAAGATCTAAAAATTTCAGCCAAATCAGAAGTGATCTGACCGTTGGATCGAGCTCAAGATGTTCTAGACCATCCATTCAAGAAAAGAGAAGATCTGGACCATCCGCCACTGATCTGTTTAATCCGAGCTGGGAACAGGTAGATCAGGACCATTGATTGAGATCTGTGATGTTTGGTTTAGATCTGAAGAGATCCGACCATTGGATGAAGCCAAATCGATCTCAGTCGTCCGTTGCTAATGAATTAAAGATTGGAGCTGTGAAATCTGGCTGAGTTAGCTGACCCAACTGCTGGCTGGGTTGGTTGTACCAACTGATGAGCTGGGCTGAGATTGAACCCAGGCTGAATCAAGACTGAACTCAAGCTGGACCAAGGCTGAAGTGATTTGAAACCAGCTGCTGACCGGACCACATAACTGAGCTGAAACCAAGTACTGAAGTGAGCTGAACCAATTGCTGAATCGAATCAATTCTGAGTCCAAACACAACTGAACCAACAGCTGGGCTAAGGCTGAGCTGAACTCAACTGACTGAGCTAAATCAGAGGGCTGAACTCGAGTGCTGGCTTGGATGAGCTGGACCAGAGTTGAAGTTGGCTGAGCCAGATCCACACGCGGAAGCCAAGAGAACAAAAGGGAGAGGGACGCGCGACCTAGGTTTTCATCGACTCCACACGCAGGCTGCTCGCGGCGATTCTTCTCCTCCTCCATCTTCATCGTCGCCGTAACTAGGGTTAGGGTTTCCAACCCTAGTCGGCCGGAGCTTCGATCAACCGAGTTCGAGGGGTTCCCGACTCGTTCATCCACCTTCACCGCCGGTGACTTCCTCTCCATCACCACAGCCGACGTCCACAGCTAGGTGTCAGGGGTTCCGAACCCTAGCTGGTGTTCTTCATCGCATCACTGCCGGCCGGACTCCCACTTCGCCATCTCACTCTTGATGCGGTTGCTTGGGAGTGACAATCCACCTTTATCCGATCCCATTCTTCACAGATTTCCGGCAGTAGCTCGATTTCATCCAGCAGATAATTTCGCAGTTTCTTTCTTTATAGCATGTCTTTGTAGCAACTTTCCATTATTCTGATTTCGTTTCAGTAATTTCGATTCATCAGTAGGTTTTCTTTCCAGACAGTTCTTCAATTCAGTTCAAATTCAGCAGTAGCTTCTTCATAGCTGATCGGCAGCAATTTCTTTCACAGAATTTCTTCACGGCAATTTCATCAGATGCAGCTGTTCTTTATAGTTTTTGATTCCCAGTTCCCTGCTACAGCAGTTCTTTCTTACAGTTTTACATCCCAGCAATTTTCCCTCTTCGCAACACATCATCTTTGGGCCAATTGCGTGTTTCAATTTGAATCTGTTATTGATTGTTCTTAATGTTGGAATTGTTATGTGTTTGATCTGGAATTGTTATGTGTTTGATCGTAAAATGTTTGTATTTGATGGATATTCTCCTATTCAAATTGCACTTGCTTGAATCAATTTTAATCATGCATATGAGGTGTTTGGTCAAATTCCTGTTAGAACCATTTCTTTCAATTGGGATGTTCCTAGTCGCTTAACTCATGTTTTGTATTGCTCTTCTTATTGCTTTAGGTTTTACGTTTTCATTTAAATGCAATTAAGTTAGGTTAGATAAGATTTCTTCAATGCTGTAGTTTTGTTCCATGTTAGTTTTGTCAATGCTTAATTTCAAGTTGTTCTTTTCTCTACCGTAATTGTAGTCAGGCTAAATTAGATTTCATTAACTGCTTTGTCATTTCTTTTCGTAGTATTAACGTTCAAACTCAAAACCCAGTTCATATCTAAAACCCAAAAGCAATAAAATACAATCCGGAGATTTATCTTGCACCAACTACATTCGTTGGGAGACGACTCGAGTTACTCTATGCTACATTAGTATTAGAGGAGTTCGATATTTAAATTGTATTTGAAAACGTGACACGACAAAAACGGTTATCAGCAGGACCGAAGGAACGAGTGTCTGCAACTCAGAGAGCCTCAAAGGAGTGAGGCAAAGGCTGAGTAGGGCGCCCGGAGTGTCCCGGGCGCCCCAATGGTGAACACAAACAATTGAAGCTAAGGAACTGCGTCTGCAGCTCATGGGCAGGGCGCCCCCATGCTCCCGGGCGCCCCCGCTGCTCCCGGGCACCCCGGATGGACCAAGCGCCCCCAGGTGAAGCTAACGAAGCAGATCCCATCGAAGCCAATGGATAAGTAGAGACCCGGTCAACCCAGGCGCCCCCAGCGTTCAGGGCGCCCCCGTCAAAGCCTAATCCCGAGTATTAAGGGATCAGAGCTGACCGAGACGGAAGCGGATCGGCTAACACGTGGGGGGCGCCCCCGATGTCTCGGGCGCCCCAGGGGCTATAAATAGGCCCTCGACCCTAAGGCTTCGAACAACAATTCATTCAACGCAATCACGCTCTTCTGCTCCCGCGCTCTGCTCCGGAAACCTCCCGACTCGAGACTCAAGCGCCGACGACGTCCCGTTGCTCCGAAAATTCAATCTACATCGGGCGTCGGTAAAAGAAGAGTTACTTTTAAGTTTACTATACTGCTTTTGTAATATCTTTCTGTAAATGTTTTGCGCACTTATAGAATTGTCCGCAGAAAACGGTCAACGACCGTGGGCCTTGGAGTAGGAGTCGACCTAGGCTCCGAACCAAGTAAAACCACCTCTGTTCGCGATTGATTTTATTCTGCTGCGTACGTGCTCTAGTTTTCATCCGAAAAGCGTTTAACGATATTCACCTCCCCCCTCTATGGTTTCTCTCGATCCAACAGTTTCACAAGCCTAGGAACCTCTACCAAGTGTCCGGTCAACCCCTTTGACCAACCTGGATTTCTACAGCCTAGCTCCCAACTCGGACTTAACCTGGTTCCCAACCAGATTCGCCTAACCCTCGAGTTTGGTCTAGTCTCTCAGTAGACTTCCACCTTGCCAGCATGCGATCTCCCCGATCCATCTGGACTTCACCTAGTCCCACTAGGCCTTTTCCCATGCCAGCGTACGATCTCCCCAATCCACCTGGACTTCACCTAGTCCCACTAGGTGTGCCTAGTCCCACAAGATATTTTCCCATGTCAGCGTACGATCTCTCCGATCCACCTGGACTTCACCTAGTCCCACTAGGTGTGCCTAGTCCCACTAGGTCTTTTCCCATGCCAGCGTACGATCTCCCCGATCCACCTGGACTTCACCTAGTCCCACTAGGTGTGCCTAGTCCCACTAGGTCTTTTCCCATGCCAGTGTACGATCTCCCCGATCCACCTGGACTTTTCCCTTGCTTAGTTCCCAACTAGGACTTCCACCTTTGCCAGCATACAATCTCCCTAATCCACTTGGTCTTCTCCAGTCAAGTCTCCAGTCAACCTTGACTCACTTGACTTCATTCGACATTCAAACATAATTATTAAACATCCAAACATCCAAACATAAGCTCACCAAGCTTATCAGACATCGGCTCACCCGAGCCTAGTCAACCTAGGTCAACCCTGACCTAACCAAGATTGCACCAACAGATAGGACAGTGAGAATATAATGACAATGAGAGGATCTGACAAAGGAAAGACAATGAAACATGAAAATAATAGGTGAAATGCTCACTAGTAACAATAGCAAAGTAGAGGGAAAACTAAGAGTTCAACAAGAAAGTTTGCCTCCATCATTTTCATGTAAGCTTATGCTATTGTAATTTCAAAAAGAATCAAAGCAAGTTCTAGAGTGTCAAGTATCACAAATGTTATCATACATAGGAGGATTAAGGATAAGCATGACAATATCCTCACTAGGTGAACATTAAAATGTCATGCTTAATCTAACAAGATAGAATCCATCACCACAACAAATGACTAAATGCAATTAATATCCCCAAGCATACCAAGGAAACTAAAAGTCAATAGTCAGACTTAACCATCTTTTATGATTCTCAAAGCATAATAAAGGGACATGTAGGGAGATACGACTGGAAATCAAGCAATGTTTATTCACGAGCAAACAAAATGCAGAATAAGGAATCAAAGCATGAATGCAAAGTATAAAAGCAAACAACCCTGCAAGTATAAACATAAAGAAAAATAAGAAAAGGAACAAACTCCCCTTTATTCCTGGCGGTTGGAGTCGGTTAAGGAGTAGCATCCATCCAGGTAGTGGTAGGGTTTGAGTAGTTGAGAGAGCATTTCCCACGAGATCCATGTCATAATGCACTGCTCCCCCACACTTCAACTTCGCATAAGTGTATTCCGGTGGCCGGAGACGATTAAGGAACAAACCCCACTTTAGAGGTGAAGTGCTATGAGTCAAAATAAGAGCAACACCTCCCTCTTGATGCTTTTTGGAAGTCCTTCCAGGAGGTTGAAGTCTATTTAGTTGTAGCACCCACTCTAGAATCCGACGGCACCCTGCAAAACCATGATAAGAAAATACCTCTCGCACACATGCAGGGTAAGAAAAAGATGAAAAACAATCAGTCTCTATATAAAATGTTTCAAGGAATGCATCACATCCAACAAAATCAATCTTAGGTACATTAATGAGTTTTTCATAATCAGCATCCACATAAGGTATATCAAGAAATGCTTCACATTCAACAAAATCCACCCTAGGTACCTCTATGGATTTTTCTAAAAAATTAAGAGATGTACTTACCTTGTTGTGCTGAGAAATACCTGAAGGTGCTACAAGAGTGGATGTAATTATGGCCTCCTCCTGGTCAGGTAAAGGCTCTATCTCAGGTTCAGGTGCTTGTGGGAATACAACTAAAAGAGGTGATTATTGGGTTCTTGCTTCCACCATGCAAGTCCCTACACTTTCAAACTTATCCACTAAATCTCCTAATATATCACTCAATGTAGGTGATCCCTGGGGCTCAGTGCAATCCCCTACACCTATAGAGTCATCTGCAATTGGAAATGAATCAGATTCAACCTCCAACTCAGCTACCTATGTAGCTAATACCTCCTCTGCCTCATCTTTTCTCTCTTCATCTGAACTAGAATATCCTCTTTGAACATCGATCTTGGTCCCTACGGTCTGCATCTGACTAATGGGGGAGGATATCTGTTCATTTGTCGCTCTATGTTCTGACTGGAAGCATCAGTCCTACTCTGATTTTGTCTATAGTCTCCCTGATGCTACTGAAATTGAGCGCTAAATTGCTGAAAATCCCTCTCAATTTGCTGCTGAAGCTGAGCGCTAAGTCGTTGAAAATTTTTCTCATGTTGTTGAAGAAAATGTGTGAAAATTGGCTCCAAAGTGAGTGGAAACTCCGGATTTTGTTGATGAACCGAATGTGACCATGAAGGCATAGGATCATCCTGGAATGTCTGTAGGGTTCTGATATGCTGGATATTGCTCAGTAAATTGACTTTGTGTATCCTTAGACCTGAAATATGACTGATCCCACCAATTAGAATTGTAGGAATTAGCAAATGAGTTATACCTATCTGATTGTTGAGGTTGGAAGTATCCATGCTGCTCTGGAATCTGTTGGGGTTGAAAGTACTGAGTCGAGTAATTGCCCTAGTCATCATTATAGGTGCTAGGAACTAGATCATAGGTATCTTGATATTGATGTTGGGAATGCAAGGGTTCTTGAGGAAATCTAGCAATCTTTTGGATGAGGTGGCATATAGCAGCTGGATGAGATGAACTGCCGCAATTAGTGCATATGTGTTCCACTCGCCTAATTTTCAAATTGTGATATTCATTGAAGCCTCCAAATTGTTGAGAGTAGAAATCCATGTTGAAATGAAAGAATTATCCTGGTCTTACACTGAAACACTAATAAACTAGATTAGAAGACTCAGGAGCATATGATATCAAACACATGAATGAATGAACATTAAAGCACATGACAATTATGTTTTTTTTAATTCTTGTGGAAAAATAGGGAAACAATCCTAAAATTATCAAACACCACTATAATTCCCCGGCAACGGCGCCAAATTTGATAGTGGACCTGCGTGTCGTACCACGAGTATCAAATACAATTAAAGTGTCAAACTCCTCTAAACAAATGTAATATAGAGTAACTCGAGTCGTCTCTCTCAAGAAATGTAATGATAGGCTAATAATCTTAGGATTCTCAGTTATTACTTTTGGATTTTGGGATATTAAACTGGGGGTTTGGAGTTGAACGCTATGACTACGAAATGAAACAGAAAGCAAGTATGAAATCTAATCCTAATTAATGAAAGACAATGCAAGTAAAGGAGATCTAATCTAATCTAAACTATACTTGCAGAAAAGAAAAGGGCAACTTGAAATAAAGCATTGACGAAACTAAACATGGAGCAAAACCTATAACATTAAAGAAATCTAATTTAACCTAACTTAACTTGACAAGGAAACACAAGGCAACATAAGCGAAGCAATTAAGGAAATAGAGCATTAATGAAACTTAACCTAATCTATCCTATTTGCATACTTAAACATAAGAGAAACTTGGAACGTTCAATTAATAAAACGTAGCAAGAATCTAAGCTGCAAAAATGCAAAATTAAACTAAGACAATTGATAAGGGCATTTCAATGAACACTTGGGGAGCATATATTGAATTAAGCAATGTGAGAGAAATTCAAACATGGGAGTTCAGTTTAGTACAAGCATTCAATACACAAATGAAATCTATCAACTCACCACAAAGAAATAACCAACAGTCAACTAACACATAAGCAAACTAGAACTTGACTCATGGAAGGAACAATTCAACAAACACTTGATGAGCGTAATAACTGAAATTAAGCATCTATCAAAATTGACAAGGAAATGTAGCCGAGTAACAATTTCAGAGAACTCGATCAATCCTCCAAGATGAAGTTGCAGCGATGAAGTGGATCAATGTTTCTAATTCGGAAGCTTGATTGAAGATTGGATGAAGGAGCTGCTGTGAAAAGGTGGCTGCCGGAATTGGAAGAGATGGAGAAGAGCTCCGAGCCCTAGCTTGAGAAGATGCGATGAGATCTCCTCCTTGTGTTCTGCCAAGACCTAGCTTGTGTGATCCTTGAGAAGAAGAGAAGGGGAGGAAGAGAGAAAGGCCAGCCGGCGGCTGTGAAGGGGTGGAGAAGAGAACCGCCGGCCTTTGACGGAGTGGAGGAGAAGATGGATCGGGATGATGATGAGGGAAGGAAGAAGATGGAGTTCCAATGGATTTTGTCCAGCCGAAGATGCCCTGCCTTGTGTGCGTGAGTTGAGGCTCGTGGAGAAGCAGATCAAGTCTAGTCCAAGCCCTCTTTTGCGTTCAGCCCAGCAACCCTCTTTTGTTCGGCCCAACCCTTGTTCGGCCCAACCCTTGTTCATCACATGAGGGAAGAAAAGGGAAGGGTTTCTTATTGGGTTTTTGGATTTTGGGTTGAAGGCAGGAGTAAGAAATTTAGATCCGAATCCAATAAGGATTGTAATTGGGCTTATTGTAATTGGGTGATGTTGATTGGCTTTTGGATGGGTTAGAGCTTTCCTCTTCTTGGGTCCAAATTGGTTGGATGAATTGAACCATCTTCATTTGAATTGAGCCAAGCGTTCAAGTTAGACCATGCTTAAATTGAACCAAGCTCCTCGACACTAGCATTGTGTCCAATTACATTGATTCAAGCCTTGGTCCAAGGTCCATCTTTAATTCCCTACAAAAATCATGAAATAATACCAAAATTTAGAGGAAATTATAATAAGCTCCGAAAATAGATCCTAATCATAAAATATGATATAAACATGATTTAAACGTACGAGAGGATAAAAAATGCTAAGTAAATGAGTAAATATAATGACATAAAATGCTAGTTATCACACCCCCACACATAATTCTTGCACGTCTTGAGCAAGCAAACAAAACTTAAAGAAAACATAATATCTCCCAAAACATTACATCCCCTATCGATACTTTAAAAATAATAAAAGAATGTTACTTAGGATCATCAAGTCTCAAGAATCAATGTATTTATAGTTCCAAATCTCACATAAGTCAAAAGGCATGGTAATTTCAATCATCTTGAATAAACTAAGCATAACAAAGACCTCACAAGATGGATATATGCACTGATGCTCACAAAAATCACAAATATAAAAGTGAAGTTCTCTCAAAGCATGTATGACATTGCACTACCATATGCTTGCTTATCTTCTACTTTTTCACTACTATAACATAAGTACACAAATCAAGAGGACTTTTCAATGATGAAACCACGTGCTAACAAGAGGACAAGAAGGGTAGATAACAAAGAAAATCACAGAGAGTATGAGAGCATTGGGGTACAACATGACGTATACAATCAACCATTATGCCAAAATAAAAAAAAACTCAACCAAACATCCAACACTCAAACTTCTCCTTGCACATTCTCAATGCAATACACAACAACCACTTACAACATCTCTCACAATGCATGTATGTATTAACAACTTAACTCTTGAGTTTCTCTCAATAATAATATCAAATGAGTGTACATCACAAATTTGTTTTATGAAAATATTCCTTCTTGTTCCTCACTAACAAAATCCCAAATGCTTGAGAATTTTTTTCTCTCTTTAATTTTTCATTCTTTTCTTTTCTTTTTTTTCACTTTTTTTTTATTCTTCTCCCGGCAAACGCACCATCTTTTTTTCTTTCTTTCTTTTCTTTCATCTTTCTTTATTATTTTTTTTACTTCTTTTTTTTTACTTTTTTTTTTCATTTCTCATTTTTTTTTCACAGAGAGAGTTTTTTCAGCAAACATTCGTTCATACATACTTGTCTTCCCCCCACACTTAAAACTTGCCTCAAACAATGTAACAAAGCATGATAACATCTAAAACTCACAATAATAGAGGCTAATAATAGAAAAATAAAAATGTACTCATCATGTAATTACCCCATGCTCTCATCGCATACTCAAGGAAAGAATAAGCTAATAAAGATAGGACAGTGAGAATATAATGACAATGAGAGGATCTGACAAAGGAAAATCAATGAAACATGAAAGCAATAGGTGAAATGCTCACTAGTAACAATAGCAAAGTAGAGGGAAAACTAAGAGTTCAACAAGAAAGTTTGCCTCCATCATATTCATGTAAGCTTATGCTATTGTAATTTCAAAAAGAATTAAAGCAAGTTCTAGAGTGTCAAGTATCACAAATGCTATCACACATAGGAGGATTAAGGATAAGCATGACAATATCCTCACTAGGTGAACAATAAAATGTCATGCTTAATCTAACAGGATAGAATCCATCACCACAACAAATGACTAAATGCAATTAATGTCCCCAAGCATACCAAAGAAACCAAAACTCAATAGTCAGACTTAACCATCGTTTATGATTCTCAAAGCATAATAAAGGGACATGTAGGGAGATATGATTGGAAATCAAGCAAGGTTTATTCAAGACCAAATAAAATGCAGAATAAGGAATCAAAGCATGAATGCAAAGTATAAAAACAAACAAACCTGCATGTATAAACATAAAGAAAAATAAGAAAAGGAACAAACTCCCCTTTATTCCTGGCGGTTGGAGTCGGTTAAGGAGTAGCATCCATCCAAGTAGTGGTAGGGTTTGGGCAGTTGAGAGAGCATTTCCCACGTGATCCATGTCATAGTGCACTGCTCCCCCACACTTCAACTTCACATAAGTGTATTCCGGTGGCCGGAGACGATTAAGGAACAAAACCCACTTTAGAGGTGAAGTTCTACGAGTCAAAATAAGAGCAACTCCTCCCTCTTGATGCTTTTTGGAAGTCCTTCTAGGAGGTTGGAGTCTATTTAGTTGTAGCACCGACTCTAGAATCCGACGGCGCCCTGCAAAACCCATGATAAGAAAATACCTCTCGTACACATGCAGGGTAAGAAAAAGATGAAAAACAATCAGTCTCTATATAAAATGTTTCAAGGAATGCATCACATCCAACAAAATCAATCTTAGGTACATTAATGAGTTTTTCATAATCAGCATCCACATAAGGTATATCAAAAAATGTTTCACATTCAACAAAATCCACCCTAGGTACCTCTATGGATTTTTCTAAAAAATTAGGAGATGTACTTACCTTGTTGTGCTGAGAAATACCTAAAGGTGCTACAAGAGTGGATGTAATTATGGCCTCCTCCTAGTTAGGAAAAGGCTCTATCTCAGGTTCAGGTGCTGGTGGGAATACAACTAAAAGAGGTGATTCTTGGGTTCTTGCTTCCACCATGCAAGTCCCTACACTTTCATACTTATCCTCTGAATCTCCTAATATATTACTCAATGTAGGTGATCCCTGGGGCTCAGTGCAATCCCCTACACCTATAGAGTCATCTGCAACTGGAAATGAATCAGATTCAACCTCCAACTCAGCTGCCTCTGTAGCTAATACCTCCTCTGCCTCTTCTTTTCTCTCTTCATCTGAACTAGAATATCCTCTTTGAACATCGATCTTGGTCCCTGCGGTCTGCATCTAACTAATGGAGGAGGATATCTGTTCAATTTGTCGCTCTATGTTCTGACTGGAAGCATCAGTCCTACTCTGATTCTGTCTATAGTCTCCCTGATGCTGCTGAAATTGAGCGCTAAATTGCTAAAAATCCCTCTCAATTTGTTGCTGAAGCTGAGCAATGTAGTGATTGAGGAGAATGTTATCTTCCTCTTTACATAATGTAGTGACTAATGGTGGAGAAACCTTTACAGAATGTTGTCTTCCTCTTTACAGAATGTAGTGACTAATGGTGGAGAAACCTTTATAGAATATTGTCTTCCTCTTTACAGAATATAGTGATTGAAGAGAGAGGAAGATGAGAATGCTTTTTGCACGAGCAGCACTTCGTTACAGTACGGAACCGTACCGTTCATGTGCAAAAAGTTCCTCCTTTTATAAGAGAACAAGAAAAACTCGCAGTCTGTCCTGCCCTACACCAGTCGACTGCCCCTGGGGCAGTCGACTGGCCTAGCATTAATTGCTAGCCAGTGGCTAGCCAATGGCTAGTTTTTGGGGTACACCAGTCGACTGCCTCTGGGCCAGTCGACTGGTAGAAGGTTGAAAACCTTCTATGAGTTTTGGCAGTCGACTGCCGTCTGGCCACTCGACTGCCCACTCACTTCCAGCCAATCTTCACATACTCCTTCACGTGTGCCTTCAGGTTCACTCCTTGGCTCGCCCCTTGAAGTCATCTTCCTCTAACTCTCATCCCTCGGATGCGCACACAAGCCTTCCCTTGGCTTGCCTCCATGCCACCCTTCACGTGTGCCCTTGAAGTCCACTTCCCGGCTTGCCCTTGGAGTCCTCCTCCCTCGGCTCTCGTCCCTCGGATATGTTCACCATGTGTGATTCTCCAAGTCCTGCAAACTCAATCACACACATCAAATACAATATAACACTCTAACCTTAAACATATTTACACACACACATCAAAACCATGATCTTCCAATCATTTTAGGGTCGATTTCCTCAACAATCTCTCCCTTTTTGATGTGTGGCAATATGTTTAAGTTTAAAGATAAATAACAGCCAACAATAACAGCAACAATAGATAGCAATTGAAAAACATAAGACATAGCAAACCTATGAGGTAACCTCCCCCTTAATCCATGTCTTCTTCCATTTTCAATTCTACTCATTATTCAAGTTAAGTTTCCACTTAACACTACACAACATTAAAAAATGTAAGACATATTAAAACCTAAGAGGTAACCTCCCCCTTAATCCATGTCTTCTCCCATTTTTAATCATCCAAGGTCTAAGTTAGACAAAATACTTTAAACCATCCATTTCAAGTCAAAATTCTAACTTAAACCTCCCATTCTCCCCCTTTGACACCATCAAAATGATTGCCTTAAGCAACCCAACCCTATGGCATCAAATGAGAGAAAGTTGGATTTCTGAAAAAAAAAAATTTAGAGTCTGAAACTAGGCGTGCCAGTCGACATGGGCAGTCGACTGATACGCTATCAGTCAGAATTTTCAGCTTTTCTGCCGAATTTCAGAAACGTCCAGAAAAATCTAAAAAAATTTTAAAAATTGTAAAATTTTGCAGACATGTTTAAAATGATATACTATATCAAGGAAAAATATCAGTCCATATAAAATTTCAAATATGCATGACTTTTGATAAAAACTCAAAATCCTTGAAAACCACTATGTTTTGTATCAAGATTACAACCTAATTTTGAAATCATATATCTTTCAAAAGTATGGCAAAGCATATAAAATATAAAATGGTTTTCAAAGGTTTAAAATGTTCAACTATGATTTTTGAGCAAAGTGTCCATTGATTAAACACTTGCCTTCCCCATAGTTGGTCTAGTTTTCATATTTTGATACTTTTAATGATTCAACAATATGCCGCAAGCACAAGTGAACCAAATGTATCACCCTAATGGATCAAGCATACTTTTTCCAATGTAATATCCCAAGGTTCATCCTATACTTCTACAAAACACACTCCAATGCCTCTTCTTAAGGATGTAAACTCCGATTCGGGAAGAGGCTTGGTAAAAATGTCGGCTAGGTTCGACTTTGATTCAACATAGTGTAGTTCTATGTCTTCCCTTGCCACATGGTCTCTAATGAAGTGATGTTTCACTTCAATGTGTTTTGTCCTAGAGTGGTGAACCGGATTTTTGGTCAAGTTGATTGTACATACATTATCACACAAGACTTTGACCTTGGTATAATGTAACTCATAATCTTCTAAAGTGTGCATGATCCAAAGGAGTTGGGAAACACACCCACCCATTGCCACATATTCCACCTCCGTTGTTGATAGGGCAATGCATGGTTGTTTCCTACTACTCCAACTAACTAAGGAAGACTCAAGGAATTGACACCCTCCACTAGTACTCTTCCTATCTAGCTTACATCCCGCATAGTCCGAGTCGGTGTATCCAATAAGATCAACACTAGGGGTTCTAGGATACCAAAGTCCGGCATTGAGGGTACCTTTGATATACCTTAGGATCCTTCTAACGATAACCAAATGAGACTCTTTGGCACAAGATTGGTACCTTGCACACATACCTACCACGATAAGTATATCGGGTCTACTAACGGTTAGATATAGTAGACTATCAATCATGCTCCTATATTGCTTAGAGTCTACCATTTTCCCTTCAAGGTCACTATCCATTTTCACATTTGTTCCTATGGGGGTAGATGCTACCTTAGCATTTTCTAGGCCAAATTTCTTTAGCATTTCCTTAGCATATTTAGTTTGAAAAATATGTGTTCCTTCATTAGTTTGCTTAACTTGAAGTCCTAAAAAGAATATTAATTCTCCTACAAGACTCATCTCAAATTCATCTTCCATACATTTGATGAATTTTTGTAAGAAGTCATTATTTGTTGACCCAAAAATGATATCATCTACATACACTTGGGCAACAAATATGTCCTTATCCTTAGATTTTATGAACCAAGTAGGGTCAATTGTTCCTCTCCTAAATCCCTTAGACACTAGAAATGATGAAAGCCTTTCATACAAAGCCCGGGGAGCTTGTTTCAATCCATATAAGGCTTTTCTCAATCTGTAGACGTGTCTTGGATAATTAGGGTCCTCAAACCCGGGGGGTTGTTCTACATAAACCTCTTCCTTAATTATCCCATTAAGGAAGGCCGACTTCACATCCATTTGGTGAAGTGTGAAACCCATGTGAGCGGCATAGGCTAGTAGAATTCTAATCTAGCTACGGGGGCATAAGTCTCATCATAATCTAATCCCTCAACTTGGTTAAATCCCCTAGCTACCAATCTAGCCTTGTTCCTAGTGATTTTGCCTTGGTCATCTAGTTTATTCCTAAAGACCCATCTTGTGGTTACAATGGTGCAATCATTGGGCCTAGGAATCAACTCCCAAACCTCACTTCTCTCAAATTAATTTAGCTCTTCTTGCATGGCTAAGACCCAATCTACATCTCCCAATGCTTCATCAATAGACTTAGGTTCTAATTGAGAGATAAAGGCTATTTGACTACTTTGATCTCTAAAATAGGACCTAGTCCTTACTCCTTGAGTGGAATCATCAACTATTTGGTCAATAGGGTGATCTTGGTGATGTCTCAAGGGCCTAGAGGTTGTGAGTTCATTGACTACTTCTTCTTCGTCCTCTAGGATACTTCTTACTCCCCCTTGATCATTGTCCTCCAAATGTAGGTCTTGGATTCTTTGGGCAAGGGGTTGGACTTCTTCCATATCCTTATCAATTGATGCTTTTCTAGAGTAGGTATTTGTTGATTCATCAAAGTTAATATTTGAGGACTCCTCAATCACTTTTGTCCTTTTGTTGTAAACTCTATAACCCCTACTAGTTGATGAATACCCAACTAGAATTCCCTCATCAGCTTTTAACTCAAACTTCCTTAGGTCATCTTTGGTATTTAAAATATAGACTTTACATCCAAAGACCCTAAAGTAGTGGACTTGCGGAACTCTCCCATTCCACAATTCAAAGGGTATTTTGTAGGACAGGTGCCGTCGATAGAGGGGGGGGTGAATATCGGTCGTGAAAACCTTTCGCGGAAACTATCGTAATACTATAGTTTGTTCTAAACTCAAAGCGTTAGTGCAGCGGAAGATAAATAAAGAATAAAACAAAAGCAATACACAATGACACGCGGGATTTATTTACTTGGTTCCCGACCCCCCTGGGTCAGTACGTCCAAGGCCTATGTACTCGGCGTGAGTCCACTATTGGTCTCCTTTCTGGAATTTCCGGAGGCGGAGAAAACCCGTCTTACAGTTGATTTACAAACAGAAAGATAAATAAAATGAATTGCAGAATGTAAATCAAACCAAAACTATTTGTGTCGAAGCGTTAGTCGATCTGGACCTCCGAAGTGCCGCGCTCCTCCTCCTGGAGCCTCCCGGTCGTATAGCCTCGTCTTTAGCGCGTTGTCGTTGGTCAGAATGATTAGAACGGTACTTTGCAGTTGTATCTGAAGCAGAGGGGTCGAAGCCCCTTATATAGGCCTCCTGGGGGCGCCCTGGACGCTGGGGGCGCCCCGATAAACCCGGTCAAACTTTATCCTTGCGCCGACCTCGCCGCAGCTGATAAAACCTTTGACCAGGGCGCCCCAGACGCTCAGGGCGCCCTCATGATGGCTTATCTGTGTTTTGGGTTTGAAACTGCAAATACAGCTTTGAACCAGGGCGCCTCGGACGCTCAGGGCGCCCTGCTTGACACCTGTTCAGCCTGCTTCACTTAACTCATGTTTTTCTTCTTTACTCAGGGCGCCCTGGCTGTTCAGGGCGCCCTGGTTGGTGAGGGCGCCCTCCCTGATGGGGGCGCCCTGCTTCAGGGCATCCAGCCCTTGTTCCGCTTGCTTTGTCTTCCAATCTTGGTACCTGCAAGATACACAAACACAAAGCATATATGCATATAATATTGGTCTTAAGGACTTGGTTCTGACTTCGGATCTCCATGAAACCCTAGGTCGAATCGGCACGAGTTCCTATCCCTGAGAACTCGCCCTTCACCTACTCTTTTCAGGAGACGGTTGCCATCCAGTCCTTCGGATGGACTTTTGCTTAGCCTCCGATTACTCCGGATCTCGAGACGCCCGAACCCCGACCCGTCTCTACTCCTGTCTTTAGTCATCGCTCAGCTAAGTTGCTTAGTCCCTCGGACCAAGTCTTCATTTCCTAGCAGTCCTTCGCCAGGTGCCTAGCAGCCCTTCGCTAGGTCTTTGTTACCAAGCGGTCCTTCGCTTGGTGCCTAGCAATCCTTCGCTAGGTCTTCTATGCCTAGCAGCCCTTCGCTAGGTGCCTAGCAGCCCTTCACTCGGTCTTCTATGCCTAGTAGTCCTTCACTAGGTGCCTAGCAGCCCTTTGCTAGGTCTTAGGGTTTCGATACATAGCAGCCCTTCGCTAGGTGCCTAGCAGCCCTTCGCTAGGTCTTAAGGTTACGATACCTAGCAGCCCTTCGCTAGGTGCCCAGCAGCCCTTGGCTGGGACTTAGGGTTTCGATGCCTAGTTTAACTAGGACTTTACTTCAGCTTTGGTTACTTCACTTTTTCTCCTCTTTGTCTGTTCATTGTATCACTGACTTAAGTGAATTGTCAAACATTAAAATACTTAAAGAGGAACATCATTGATGCAACTTGCACTAACAATCTCCCCCTTTTTGATGTTTGACAATAACTTAAGTTAGATTGGTTTAAGGGGCTAACTTACTGTCCTTGGGGGAAAATGAAAAAAAAATGATATAAACTTTGAAACTACATTTTTTATCTTTGCTACATTTTTGATCTTTGGGGAAAATATTTCTAACTTAAGCACACATCTCTCCCCCTTTGTCACACATCAAAAAATAAAATACTTGCACCAACATTAAAAATCTTTGGTTCTTTTTGAAAATACTTAGTGCAAAAATTTTTGAACCAATTGTATTGTGAATAATATATTGCAAAAATTATGTAATTTTTGAAAAAATATAAGTACCTTTGAAAATATATTGATTTTTGTGAATAATTAAGTACTTTTGGAAAATGCATAACTTTTGAAAGAATGTTATTTTGGAAAATATAAATGTTATGCCTATTTTGCAAGTACTGACTGTGTTTCGAAAATAAGTGTTTCATGAAACATAATATTTTTCAAGGTCAAGAAAAAAATGATAGTACTTTTGAAAGAATATTTGGCTTGAAAGACATAAGTACTTTTGAAAACATAATATTTGACTTCACTTGGTTAATTTTCCAGTCTGACACTATCCTGGGAACCCTTGTTGACTACAAGGGCATTTTCCTAAGTGTCCTGGAAGTTTTCCAACCCAAGTAAATATTGAAAAAAAAAATTCATAAATCACAGAATAATAGGATGTAAGTTAATTTTGAAAAATGTAAAGATTTTAAAGTGATAATACTTGATTTGGTTTATCTTTCAGTCTGACACAATCATAGGAAACCTTGTTGACTACAAGGATATTTTCCTAAGTGTCCTGGAAGATTTTCCAAACTCAAGATACTATTTTAAATTGATAAAAAACCAAATGAATTTTTGAAAATAAAATTTTTTTAAAAAAATTGATAGCATTTTAAAATAATACTTATATTTTCAACAGGATTTGAAAATACTGCGTATGAAAACATTTGAAATATTTAATAATTCTTTTAATCTGACCTCCCCCTAAACTTGACCCAGTCCCGGGAAGCTTGTTGACCACAAGTACTCTTCCTCTGAGTCTTAAGGTTTGATTCAGATCAAAAGAATAATAATTTTCAAAATGATTTAAAACTTGTTAGACTCCCCCTAAATTTGACACGTCCTAGGAGTCCTTGAAGATCATAAAGTGGACCTTTCCTCTGTGTCTTTAGGGTTTATCAAAGTCAAAGAATCGATAATTTTGAAAACATATGTAATGCAAATTAAGGTGCAGTTTTCGAAAAATATTTTTAATAAAAAGAACAAAAACACTCCCCCTGCATCCAACACCGTTTGACTCTATCTAAGTGCCTTAAGGAACTTTAGTGTTGTCCTAAGAGGCTTGTATCTAATTGAGTGAGTTAAACAAATTTTTGAAAAGATATATTTTTGGAAAATGTATAATATATATAATCAAACAGACAAGCATGAATTCCATAAAAACATTATTATGTTGAAGTACTATTTTGAAAATATATTTTTATGAAAATATTCTAATAATTTTGAAAAACAATTTTGAAAAATATTTTTCAATTCATTAGTCCTTAACATCTCACCCATTTTAGATGAATCAATACAACAAGCATAGTTGCCTTATAGGTGTATTGTGAGATGCTTGATTTATTTTTCTTAATTTATTAACTCTAAGAATTAATTGAAGCTTGTGTTAGATTTGAATTTAACAAAGAATAATTTGAATTTAAAATTCAAAAATTGGCTTCTAGGTCTTGGCGAGGCACTAGGCCTTCTTTGGCTGTAGCCTTATGGGATCATCCACCCTTTCCTTGACAAAGCCGTTTAATGAAGTTTCATTTTCAAAATTAATCTTTGAAAAAGTTCTGGTCTAACTAGTTTGGGTTTTGGATCGGTAGCTTCGGCTAGTTTCACCAGTCTAAAGAGACCAAGTGAACTTGATCTTATTAGAATTGGCTTCCCTAACGTACTATCATCTCACCGCCACCCAATACTAGGTTGATCAAGTTTCAATTATTCTTTTTCCTATAGCCGTTCTAATATATGCATAAAATTTAAATATGCATGACATGTCATATATTTTAAAAGAATAGCAAATGCATGTCATGGCAGTTATGCATGAGTCAAACAAGTCAAATAATTTTATTTAAGTTTCTAAAATGTATCAAATTCCCGATTTGATAAATGTCGAGTGAACCCGCGAATATGTCAACCCACTTTGACATATTTAATGTTATTAATTTTAATTGTTACACTTTGGGTAAAATTTTATTTTAGTTTGAGTTTAAGTTATTTAAGATTTTAGTTGGATTCAGGTTAATTACGAATTAATTGAGGTTTAATTAATTAGAAATTAATTGAGTAGGATTAATATTAAGTTAATTTTAATTGAAGATATAATTTAATTCAATTTTATTTTCAATTTAATTTGAATTAAATTGAATTAATATAAGTTTAATTTGAATTTAATTGAATTATTTGAATTAATTTGAATTTAATTGAATTATTTGAATTAATTCGAATTTATTTGAACTTAATTGAATTATTTAATTCGAATTTATTTAAACTTAACTGAATTATTTAAGATTTAATTAATTAATTTGAATTATTAAGAATTAATTAATTTGAATTTGAATTATTAAGAATTAATTTTGAATTTGAATTATTAAGAATTAATTAATTTGAATTTGAATTATTAAGAATTAATTGATTTGAATTTGAATTATTAAGAATTAATTGATTTGATTTAGGATTTAATTTGAATTAATTTAGATTTAATTTAGGATTTAATTTGAATTAATTTAGATTTAATTTAGGATTTAATTTGAATTAATTTAGATTTAATTTAGGATTTAATTTGAATTAATTTAGATTTAATTTGAATTTAATTTAGGATTTAATTTGAATTAATTTGAATTTAATTTGGATTTAATTTGAATTAATTTAGATTTAATTTGAATTTAATTTAGGATTTAATTTGAATTAATTTGAATTTAATTTGGATTATAATGATTAATTAATAATTGTGGGTTTAAATTCATCATTTTCATGATTTCGAATATTTCTTCTTCGTTTTTATCTTTCTTTTCAAGTTTTTCTAATAATTTTGATTTATTTGAATTTTTATAATTTTTATTGATTATGACCTTTATCTTAGATAGTTCTATATCCTCCTTAGGATTAGATTTTTCAATATCCTCAAAGTAGGTGGAGTAAATTAGGCCACTAGTTAAGGTTTTATAATAATATTCAATATTATCTATAGTTAAATTATTATCTAGGAGAAAATTATCCTCAGATATATTTTCATCATTAATCACTAGATTATCTTTAAGATTTTCAGAATTAATTTCTGAATTATCCTTAAGATATTCAAATTTGAATTCGGATTTATCCTTAGGATTTTCAAATTTGAATTCGGAATTATCCTTAGGATTTTCAAATTTGAATTCTGAATTATCCTTAGGATTAATTTGGTCTGAATTAAAATTATCAGAAATAATTTTCTCAGAAAAATTATTAGAATTAATTTCATCAGTTAAATTATTAGAATTAATTTCATCAGTTAAATTATTAGAATTAATTTTATCAAATAAATTATTAGAATTAATTTTATCAGATAAATTATTAGAATTAATTTTATTAATTTCTGAATTGATATTCTGAACTAAACAATTAATTTCTAATATTTTGGTCATATTCACGTTTTGTAAATTAACATGCAAAAAGTTAATTTTCCTATGCAGTAAATCTACTTTATCAGAGAAATTAACTCACATGAATGTGCAGAAACTTGTAAAATTTTTGGAACATAAATTTTTCGTACCTTTGCCGGACATTGGTTTTTGTAGTGTCCGAATTTTTCGCACTTGAAGCATCTGATATGACTTTATCTCTCCGGACTCCTGGCGCTGGTGCCCCCTTTGCCGCCGGTGATGAACGATTTTTATGAGTAGGGCACTGATTTTTATAGTGCCCTCTCTCCCTGCATGTGAAACAAATAATATGCAATTTAAAATTAGACATTAAAATAAAATGTATCTGATTCACCCCTGGGCTCCCCCTCAACTCCTGGCGTCTTTGCTCCGTCGGCGGTTAGTCCGGTGAAGAGCGGCTCGGCTCTGATACCAATTGTAGGACCGGTGCTATCGATAGAGGGGGGGGGGTGAATATCGGCCGTGAAAACCTTTCACGGAAACTATCGTAATACTATAGTTTGTTCTAAACTCAAAGCGTTAGTGCAGCGGAAGATAAATAAAGAATAAAACAAAAGCAATACATAATGACACGCGGGATTTATTTACTTGGTTCCCGACCCCCCTAGGTCAGTACGTCCAAGGCCTATGTACTTGGCGTGAGTCCACTATTGATCTCCTTTCCGAAATTTCCGGAGGCGGAGAAAACCCGTCTTACAGTTGATTTACAAACAGAAAGATAAATAAAATGAATTGCAGAATGTAAATCAAACCAAAACTATTTGTGTCGAAGCGTTAGCCGATCTGGACCTCCGAAGTGCCGCGCACCTCCTCCTGGAGGCTCCCGGTCGTATAGCCTCGTCTTTAGCGCGTTGTCGTTGGTCAGAATGATTAGAACAGTACTTAGCAGTTGTATCTGAAGCAGAGGGGTCGAAGCCCCTTATATAGGCCTCCTGGGGGCGCCTTGGACGGTGGGGGCGCCCCGATAAACCCGGTCAAACTTTATCCTTGCGCTGACCTCGCCGCAGCTGATAAAACCTTTGACCAGGGCACCCCGGACGCTCAGGGCGCCCTCATGATGGCTTATCTGTGTTTTGGGTTCGAAACTGCAAATACAGCTTTGAGCCAGGGCGCCTCGGACGCTCAGGGCGCCCTGCTTGACACCTGTTCTGCCTACTTCACTTAACTCCTGTTTTTCTTCTTTGCTCAGGGTGCCCTGGCTGTTCAGGGCGCCCTGGTTGGTGAGGGCGCCCTCCCAGATGGGGGCGCCCTGCTTCAGGGCATCCAGCCCTTGTTCCGCTTGCTTTGTCTTCCAATCTTGGTACCTGCAAGATACACAAACACAAAGCATATATGCATATAATATTGGTCTTAAGGACTTGGTTCTGACTTCGGATCTCCACGAAACCCTAGGTCGAATCGGCACGAGTTCCTATCCCCGAGAACTCGCCCTTCACCTACTCCTTTCAGGAGACGGTTGCCATCCAGTCCTTCGGATGGACTTTTGCTTAGCCTCCGATTACTCCGGATCTCGAGACGCCCGAACCCCGACCTGTCTCTACTCCTGTCCTTAGTCATCGCTCAGCTAAGTTGCTTAGTCCCTCGGACCAAGTCTTCATTTCCTAGCAGTCCTTCGCCAGGTGCCTAGCAACCCTTCGCTAGGTCTTAAGGTTACGATACCTAGCAGCCCTTCGCTAGGTGCCCAGCAGCCCTTGGCTGGGACTTAGGGTTTCGATGCCTAGTTTAACTAGGACTTTACTTCAGCTTTGGTTACTTCACTTTTTCTCCCCTTTGTCTGTTCATTGTATCACTGACTTAAGTGAATTGTCAAACATTAAAATACTTAAAGAGGAACATCATTGATGCAACTTGCTCCAACATATTTTTCCTAGAAACCTATGTACTAGAACCCGATTTTGAATGTAACAGGCGGTGCTAACCGCTTCGGCCCAAAAGTAGCCAGGAAGGGAATATGCGTTAAGCATAGCCCTAGCAGCTTCTTGTAGGGCTCTATTTCTCCTCTCAACTACCTCATTTTGTTGAGGAGTCCTTGGGCATGAAAATTCATGCTTGTATCCATTTTCTACACAAAATTGTGAGAAACTTAAATTTTGGAACTCCCCACCGTGGTCACTCCTAATTCGGTTAATTTTGAGATGTTTTTCATTTTCTACCCTTTTACTAAATCCTATAAAGATTTCTAGGGTATCGTCCTTATGTTTCAAAAAGAAGACTCATGTAAACCTAGAAAAATCTTCTACAATTACTAAACAATATTTACTCCCCACTAGTGAGGGAGTACTATGGCAATCAAACAAATCAATGTGTAAAAGTTCTAATGGCAAAGTAGTAGTGGTTAGGGTTTTACCTTTGTGTGATGATTTTGATTGCTTACCCTCTTGGCATGCATCACACAATTTGGTCTTCTCATACTTGATCATAGGTAGTCCCTTCACCAATTCTTCCTTGGCCACTCTTGCAATGCTTCTCATGTTGACATGTCCAAGCCTTCGGTGCGACAACCACCCTTCTTCTTCTTTAGACATGAAACACTTAGCCAAATTGTTAGTAGCATAAGCAAGATCAAGATAATACAAGTTAGCCTCTTTATACCCTTCTAATATGACATTATTAGACTCATTATGTTTAATTAGGCACTTCCTATCATGGAATTCAACTCTAAAGCCCGAATCACATAACTGACTCACACTAAGTAAGTTAAACTTCATGTTTTTAATTAAAAGTACCTTATGTATAGAAATTATAGGAGATACCTCAATGGTGCCCCTACCAATAATTCTCAGTTTTCCACTATTTCCAAAGGAGACCGTCCCTTCTCTTAGGTAGCTAATAGTAGTGAACTTGTTCACATCTACGGTCATATGTCTTGAGCATCCACTATCTACTATCCACATAGTTGAGGCCTCCTTCACCTTTACCTATACAACATGAAAAACATACTCTTTTGGTACCCGAATTTGTGATCCACAAGCATCATTTAAAAATCTTTTAGGTACCCATGCCCTCTTGGTGTTTCCCTTAAACCATTGTCTCCTAGATGCACCAATCCTACCCATGAGTGAGACAAAGGTCACTTCCTTTGTCTTTGGCCTATATCCTAATCTGGCTTTGTTATAGACGACCCTTTGACTATTTATTATCATATCTAAGTTGCTAGACCTCACTTGAAATTTCCTAAGTGCCTTTGTGAGGTCCTCTACCTTTTTCCTTAGTTCCCTATTTTCAGTTTCAAAACATGAATCATGTGATACAAGAGAACAAGCATGTAATTCTTCCTTAAGTGTTGTAGACTCTACTCTAAGCATGACAATTTCATTTTTTAGTTCCTTAATCTTACTTCTAGTCTTAGCTAAATCCATGTTAGTGCTAGAAATAATCTTAACTAAAGTAGAGGAGGGTAAGTGGTATACCTCACTTACCAAAGCTTCTGACTCGGATGATGATGAAGAGGAGGTGCTCTCATCTTCACTGCTCGAACTTCTTTCATCATCTGATGAGTCTAAATGGTCCATTGCCATGAGAGCAAAATGTGAAACTTGCTCTTCTTCCTCCTCTGAGGATGATGGATCATCCCAGGTCGCCTTGAGGTTGGTAGTACCCTTCTCCTTCCCCTTCGACCTCTTCTTGTCACCTTTCTTCTTCATCTCCTCCTTCTTGTCATCTCTTCTCTTTAGTTGAGGGCACTCGTTCATCATGTGTCCCTCTTGGTGGCAGTTGTAGTAAATGATGTCCTTGGCCTTACCCTTGTCTTTGGACCCTTTCTCAACATAAGACTTGTTAGAAAAATTTTTGAAAGCCTTACATATTTTCCTTATCATGAAAGCCTCTTGATCGCTATCCATGGAGGCGCTAGACTCCTCTGAGTCGGATGATGAGGAATAGACCACCTTCTTCTTCTCCTTCCTCTTCTTCTTCTCCTTTTCTGCAACAAAAGCTATACCTTTCTCCTTGGCCGAAACATTAGCTTGCTCGTGCAATTCAAATTAACAAAACAAATCGTCTAATTTAACTAAAGAAAATCCCTTGATACTTTATAGGCATTCACCATAGATGCTCACAAGGTAGTTCTCGGGAAGGCTTGTAAGACATACTTGACGAGATCTCGGTTCTCGATCTTTTCTCCAATCATATGGAGTTCGTTGATGACCTCCTTCACCCTTCCATGCAGCTGGCTGACAGTCTTGTTGCTCTTCATGGACAGGGATTAGAGTTGGGCCACGAGCAGGTCCTTCTTTGCTCTTCTGGACTCGTTGGATCCTTCGTTCAATTCCACCAGTTTGTCCCACAGTTCTTTGGTGCTCTTGAATGACCCCACCTTGTTGAGTTGCTCCTTTGAGAGCCCGCACTGAAGTGTGGTGGTGGCCTTGGCATTGGACTGCGCCCTCTTCATGACCTCTTTCGACTAGGATCTCATGGGTGTCGGTTCTCCTCTTTCATCGACGGGTGCATCGAATTCATCTGCAATGCTAATCCAATTTTCAATATCCTTCATAAGATAATATTGCATCCTACCTTTCCAGTACCCAAAATTGTTCCCATCGAAGAAGGGTGGTTGTGCAGTGCTGTATCCCTCTTGAAACGCCATTTAACTTGCTCCGGTTGACGGTGAGTTCTTTCGAAACGAACCGGCTCTGATACCAACTGATAGATCGACAGGCGTGCTAGAGGGGGGGTACATAGCACTTTTTCATTTACGTCTCTACAAAGTTGTTAGCGCAGCGAAAAAAATAATATGCAAAGGATAATAAAAACAATGCTAACAGTCAGAATTTACTTGGTATCCACTCAAACGGGTGACTAATCCAAGGATCCACGTACGTACTCCACCTCCACTAAGAAAAATCTCCTTCAGGCGGAGAAACCTTTACAGAATGTTGTCTTCCTCTTTACAGAATGTAGTGATTGAAGAGAGAGGAAGATGAGAATGCTTTTTGCACGAGCAGCACTTCGTTACAGTACGGAACCGTACTGTTCACGTGAAAAATGTCCTCCTTTTATAAGAGAATAGGACAAACTTGCAGTCTGTCAGCCCCGTACCAGTAGACTGCCCCTGGGGCAGTCGACTGGTCTAGCATTAATTGCTAGCCAATGGCTAGTTTTTGGGGTACACCAATCGACTGCCTCTGGGTCAGTCGACTGGTAGAAGGCTGAAAACCTACTGTGAGTTTTGGCAGTCGACTGCCCTCTGGCCAGTCGACTACCCACTCACTTCCAGCCAATCTTCACATACTCCTTCACGTGTGCCTTCTGGTTCACTCCTTGGCTCTCCCCTTGAAGTCATGTTCCTCTGGCTCTCATCCCTCGGATGCGCACACAAGCCTTCCCTTGACTTGCCTCCATGCCAGCCTTCACGTGTGCCCTTGAAGTCCACTTCCCGGCTTACCCTTGGAGTCCTCCTCCATCGGCTCTCGTCCCTCGGATATGTTCACCATGTGTGATTCTCCAAGTCCTGCAAACTCAATCACACACATCAAATACAACATAACACTCTAACCTTAAACATATTCACACACACACATCAAAACCATGATCTTCCAATCATTTTAGGGTCGATTGCCTCAACAATAATAATCCAAATCAAGTCCCTGTATCAAGGACATATTTAATTAGCTAATACATAGAAATGGTAACTAACTAATAAATTCCTAAACCCTACTAGGGTTAACCTAACCATTCCCTTTCCATTTAATTACTTCTAATCTAATGGAAGTTCCCTAATTACTCATCATAATTAAAATTAGGTCCAATCCCAAATTCAAATTCACCACACTTAGATTATTAGGTTTATGTTTCAAATTAAACCTAACCTCAACCCAATCACCCAAGTATCATTTTGGCAAACACCACGAGATCCTAATACAAAGCTAACCAAACTGATCCAAACTGATCAACAATAACAAAACCATACAAATCAAGAAACTTGCATAGGATAGTCACCAATCTATAACCTGGATTCACTCTAACATTCTTGCTACCTCTTGTCCAATGAGCATCTCATAGCCAACCTCCAAGACAACAACCCAAAGCATCACCAATTTAATCCATGATATCATCAATCCCTCTAAAACTAGCCCCTTGGCAGGGAGAATCAACCAAGAACTCAACTCCTTCCAAACTCCCAGTTGGATACAAGATCAGAATACATCAACCACAAGAATTCCACCATAGACTTCCTTCCAATACCAAACACAACTCATGGTACAATCAGAGGCAAGAATAGAACATCTTAAGAACGAACCCACACAAAATCCAATTCAACTCGAGATCCACGGTCAAATTCCAGAATCAACATCGTATCTAGGAAAAAACATAATTACTCAGAAACCAGTGATCTCAACTAAATTTCAATCCAAGCATCAACACAATTCCTAATCCATAATCAATTCTAGAATCGTATGCCCAATTCATCAACAAGAGTTCTTAATCCCGCGTACCTTATCCGTTGGTCGTTGGCCTCAACCCCTCACTCAGCTTCAAAGAGTCTCGCAGCTATAGAAGCATCTCCCCTTCCTAGTTCCTCCCTCCTGCGGATGGATGACTCTTCGCTTGACCCCAGCCATCATAGATCAGAGGGCCCCTGACCAGGATCTGGCATAGAACAACAAGAATCACAACTAATCTGAATGTTCCAGAAGGAACTGTGACCGAACTTTGAGTGAAACCCTTAGCATACCTCAAGTGTACCCAGATCCAAGAGCTCCACTGCCTGTGGTCATGGCGCGCCCGACGCGAGCGGCAATCATCTTCAATGAAGGGAGGAAGTGAAGGCTAGGAGGGGGATCTGGAGCGAGAACAGATGCTACGGTGGAAGGGGAAAGAATATGAGGGATTTAAGTGGAGTCCTTTTTGTAGTTTAGTCCAAAACGTTTGGGCTTTTGCAATCTTATCCTTAGGTTTAAAATTCTTATCCATCAAACCCTTATAATGTTTAATTTTGAACCAATTTAATCCCCTAAATTCATCCAAGGGTCCGAGAACTCTAGAACCTGCTCGGTAACCCTCCAAAAATTTTCGGGACCTAGTTAAAAGTGTCGGATTTAACATTTTAAGTTAAAATTTTGCATCAATAATGTGATTTTTGAAAATACTTTAGATTTTTTATAGAAAAATATGATTTTCAAAAACCCTCTTATTTTTATTTAAAGAAATGAAGTATGTTTTTTTTTGAAAATATTATAAGGAAGACTTAGTACTTAAAACTTTTGAAAAGATAAGTACTTTATTGATTTGAAATTCACTAAATCTGATATATGTTGGCCACAAAAAAAATTCCTATGTGTCTTAGAGATTTTCCAATCAAAATAAAGTATTTAAAAAAATGCTTTTGCTTGGATTCCTCCCAAATCTGACACACTCCTAGGAAACTTTCTTAACTATAAGGAAAATTTTCCTATGTGTCTTGGAGATTTTTCAAAACTAAAGTAATTTTCTAAAGATTTTCAAGAACTATTTAGAAGACCAAAGTTTTTTTCAAAAAATATTTTGGAAAATTGAATGATAGTATTTTTGAAAGAATAGTGGGTTTCTGAAAATATAGTACTTTTGAAAGTGTAATAGCTCTTTTAATTTGAACTCCCCTAAACATGACGCAGTCCTAGGAACCTTTTTAACCACAAGGTGATCTTCCTCTGAGTCTTAGGGTTTGGATCAAACCAAAAGGATAACATAAATTATTTTGAAATATGAAAAAGAATTTAAAAAAAGTTTAGAGTCACAAGATGATTTGTTCTTTTGAGTAGGACTCCCTCTAAGTCTGACACAATCATAGAAATCCTTACAGATCATAAGAAAAACTTTCTATGTGTCTTTAGAGTTTAACCAAATCATAAGAGCAATTAAAGCATATTTTAGAAGAATATTTTTGAAAGGTATAATAATTTTTGAAAGATATATTTTTCAAAAATATTTTGAAAAACATAATAAATCTTTGAAAAATATTTTGAAAGACAATTAATTTTTGAAATACATTTTAAAAAATACTTTTGAAAGACATAATAAATTTTTGAAAAAATATTTTAAAAAAAAATTCGAGCAAGACCCAATTTGAAAGAGATGATAATTTTTGGAATGAAATGTTTGAAAACATAAAATTTCGCAAAAAGATTGACTCCCCCTGAATCTGAGACATTCTGGCTACCCTTGTTAACTACAAGAAAGTCTACCTAAGTATCTTAAGGGACTTTAGTGTTGTCCTAGAGGGTTTTGTGTCTAAGTGTAGGTCAAATAATTTTTCAAATGATATATAATTTTTGAAATCTATTTATAAGTACTCACAATCAAGCATGAAATTCATTAAAACATTATTATGTTTAATCACTATTTTGAAAATAGGTTTGTATGAAAAATATTCTATAGATTTTTGAAAACATTTTGAAATATTTATCAATTGATTAGTCCTTATCATCTCACTCATTCTAAGTGTCGCAGTACAAACAAACATGATAGTCTTATGGGTGTTTGTGAGATGCGTGCTTAAATTAATTTTATAGATTGTTTGACCTTGAGTTAGATTCAATTTTAACACCTAGTAATTTAAATGTAAATTTTAATAATTGGCTTCCCGGTCTTGGTGAGTCATAGGAGCCTTCTTGGATATCAGAACAACGACCATTTTCTTGACAAAGCCTTTTAAAGAAATGATCTTTTAATTTACTCTTTAAGAAACTCTAGTCTAACTAGTCTAGGATGTGATGAGGTAGCTTCGGCTAGTTCCACATAGCTAGGTCGACCAAATCGGGTACTCCTTAACCTTCCCGACTTCCTAGACTAAGTTTCCCTAACGTACTATCATCTCACCCCACCCTGATACTATGTTAGGCAAGTATCAACCAATCTTTTTCCTATCTAGCCATTTTAGATTAAGGAAAAAATAAACTAACATGAATGACATAATATGCGTATATATAAAAATAAGAAGATGCATGAGCATGACAGTTATGCATGAGTCAATCAAGTCAAATTATTTTAATTAGATTTCTAATAAAGTATCAAATTCTCAATTTGATATAGATTGTGTGAACCCGCGAATATGTCAACCCACTTTGACATATTTATTATTATTAAGTTGATTGTTCTAGTTGAATAGAAATTTACTATAGCTTCATAATTAAAGGTAGTTAATTAGAATTTACTTTGTAAATTTTAAATTTTTAAATTTTGAATTAAGGTTTTAATTTTGGATTTGTAATTAATGTTGAATTATTGTTATCAATTAGAATTTAAGATTAGACTTGAATATTGTACGAATTTATTTATTTAGAATTTGATATTTGAGATTATTAATTAAGATTTAAATTTTAGGAATTAGAATTTGAGATTTAGATTATTAATTGAGATTTGAATTTTTAAGAATTAGAATTTAAGATTTAGATTATTAATTGAGATTTGAATTATTAAGAATTAGAATTTAACATTTAGATTTAAATTAAGATCTGAATTTTAAGAGTCAACCAATAATTTTGGGTCTAATTGTAGCTTTTCCATTAATTTAATTATGTCTGATTTATCTATTTTTTTTTAATTTTAAGTTTTTAATTTTATTTAATACTTCTATTTTATTTGAATTCTTGTAAACTTTTTTAATTATACCTTTAATTTTGATGAACTTATCTTCATTTTCAGAATCATATTTATCTTTATCTCTATCTTCATTTAATTATAGGAGTTATATTCAGAATTATCTTCAAAATTAGTGGAATAATTTTTAGAATTATTAATTAAAGTTTCATTATTATTTTCATAATTGTTAGAATTATCTTCATAATTATTAATTAAAAGTTGAGTATTATCTTTAAAAATATTAATTAAAGGTGGAGTATTATCTAATTTATTAATTAAAATTTCATCTTTATTAACAAGAATTTTATTCTTATCATGTAAATTATTAGGATTATTATTAATTAAGATTTCGTAATTATCTTTCGGATTATTAGGATAATATGAAAAATTATTTAAAATGTTGAAATTAATTTCTAAAATTGTAGCATTAATATTAAAGATTAAAGAATTAATATTTAATATTTAATATCATCAATGTTTGATTTACATCCATTAATAAATTTATCATATAGTATATTTAATTTATTATGCAAAAAATATAATTTAACAGGAAAATCTACATTAGCAGCGATATTTTCAAAAATATTATCATGCATATTAAATTTTACACTAGCAGGAATATTTTTACGAGAATTGATTTTTTGTACCTTCTTTACCTTTCTCACATTTTCGGGTATTGTGGACCCGCTTATCCTCCAGTCTGGACACTGGTTCTTGTAGTGCCCATGCTTTTGGCACTTGAAGCACAGGATGTGGCTCTTATCCCTCCGGACTCCTGACACTAGTACCTCCGTTGTCATCAGTGGGGTCATTCGAATCTTACGAATAGGTCACTTGTTTTTGTAGTGTCATCTCTCCCTGCACTTAAAACATGTTATATGAACTTTGAAATTAGACATTGAAAAAAAATATACCTTTTTCACCCTTGACTCCCCCTCAATTCCTAGCCTTCTTGCTCCTTCGGCGGTGAGTCCGATCATAGCCACTTGCTCTAATACCAATTGTGGGATATGAGGCGTCGATAGAGGGGGGGGTGAATATTGACTTATAAACTTTTTTCTTTTTCAGAATCTTGTCGTTCGTACTTTCTATCACGAGTGTTAGTACACAGCGGAATAATAAATAAAGCAAAACACACGACAAGAACATGCGAAATTTACATAGTTACCAACCCCCAGGGTCAGTACGTCCAAGGCCTAATCACGGGAAGCACCCGTCCACTTGTAACGACCTGACCCATTCGGTGGCCCATTTACCGGCCCTCACGACCGTCGTACCGTCGACCGTCGACCGTCGACCGTGCTGTTACCATACTAGGTCTTCCCACTTCCTGGGCAGTGGATTTTTACCTTCCCAGAATTCGAACCCTAGACCCAGACTTAAATCTAGTTCTTTATGAATCCTGAATACCAATTGAGATTTTTGCCTTCCCAGGATTCGAACCCTAGACCCAGGCTTAAATCTAGTTCTTTATGAATCCTGAATACTAATTGAGCTATAGCTCAATTAGTATTCAGGATTAATAAAGAACTAAATTTAAGCCTGGGTCTAGGGTTGGAATCCTGGGAAGGCAAAAATCCACTGCCCAGGAAGTGGAAAGACGTAGTATAGTAATGGCATGGTCGACGGTCGACGGTACGACGGTCGTGAGGGCCGGTAAATGGGCCGCCGAATGGGCCGGGTCGTTACACCACTACTGGCCTCCGTTCATGAAGTTTTTCGAAGGCGGATAAACCCGTCTTATAGTTTTGAGTACAAGCACAAATAATGTAAAAAATTACAATTTCTAAATAAATGCAAACTAACAAGAGATGACTATCCCAACCGATTCGGAAGCCCGAAGCGTCGCACACTTCTTCCTAGAGCCTCCTTGGTCGCAAAACTTCATCTTAGTGCTTTAACGTTGCTGTGAATGAGTAGTACGATGAAGAAGTTGTTGCATTGAATCCTTGGCTCAAACCCCCTATTTATATAGTTGCTCGTGCGCCTGAGAGCCTATAGGGGCGCCCTCCACGTATCAAATCTAATCCAGCCAGCGACCAGGACGCAAAGAATAAGAACAACCTCTTAGGCGCCCCCATTTCCATAAGGGCGCCCGGGATGGGGGTGCCCTCAACCACCTTAAGGGCACCTACCATGGGGGTGCCCGGGTTCTCTTAGGGGCACCCGGGAGCTCCTATTCTGAGCCTTGTTCATTTCTTTTACTCTCCTATCTTGCCTCTAGCTTCAGGTTCCTGCAAGCTAAACAAACACAAGATAAACAAGCAATCCTAAGCCTAAATCCTGTAAGTCTACCTGACTAGTGAATATTTGATAGCTAGAGCTGTCTGGTTCTGTCTTTGGATTTCAAATGAAATCCTAGGTTGAATAAACACCTACTGTTCCCTCTTCCGGGGAACGTGTCTTCTCCTATTCCACTCTGGAGAAGTTACCTTTTGTCAACTAGCACCTCCGGATGGACTTTTGCTTGGCCTCCGAAGCTCTCAGATCTCGAGACGTTCGTACCTCGACTCATCTTTACTTCTGTTCGTAGTCCTCTCTCGGCTATGTCTTCTGCCTGATCCTCGACCAAAATTTCATGCCCAATTCCTCAAACCAGGACTTCGGTACCCAACTCTCGGCCAGGTCTTCGTGCCTAATTCCTCAAACCAGGACTTTGATTCCCAACTCTCGGCCTGGTCTTCATGCCCAATTCTCCGAATTAGGACTTCGTGCCCATCTTTATTTACCAGGACTTCGGTGCCTTGACAAGGACTTCTTTGCTAGTCATCTAATCCTGACTGGACTTGTCTCTGCCAAACATCAAGTCCTGTTTGTCTTAGTCCTTGGTCTAACCGACCAACCTTGGGTTGTCTGTCAAACATCAGATCCTGTTTGGCTAACCCTTGTTCTAACTGATCAAACCTTTGTATATTGTTAAAAATATCAGATCTAGGTTTGATCACTTTGCCAAACATCAAGTCCTGTTTTGCTAACCTTTGGTCAAACTGACTAACTCTGGGTGCTAATCACTCTGCCAAACATCAGGTCATGTTTGGCTAACCCTTTGGTCTCACTGATCAAATCTGAGTTTATCCTACCAAACATCAAGTTTTGTTTGGCTTAACCCTTAGTTAGATTGACCAAACCTTGGTATATTGTCAAACATCGAAATACTAGAGGTTGCCTGTTCATGTCTGATGTTTTTTGTACCAACACATTAAGTTGGGGTTAGATCTATCCTTGTGTGGACACAATGTCCAAGTCAAGTGTGTGCTCAAGGTTGTCCGGTTGAAAGAATACCCTTATCACTGAGGGATCCTTGAGCATACAACCTTGAGCTTCTCACCCTCAATGGGCATTAATCCCCACAATCCGTCCAATCAACACAACAATTAAGCATACACTCGTGGAAAATAAGAGTAAAATATTGATTGAAACATTTAATCAAACAAGATATATTTCAAACCATGTCATCAATTCAAGGGCAATACACAAACTATGGAGTTTAAATCAATTACACATCACTTCAACTTCCTAACCCTAAAACATATCAAAATCTACTCACAAGACATGAAGAGAAGTGTAAAGACTCAAAAATGAAAAGCATCACAAGCAAATCTAGAGAGAGAGAGAGATGAAGAAGCTTATCCATCCTTGAAGATGAGTCTTCGGATCCAAACCAAGCCTTCATGGAGATGGGGGAGCGTTGGAGATATCTTGGAGTCATCGGAGATCACCGAAATGGTAGGGTAGAGCTTAGATATGGTTCCCCGTAAAGAGGGAATCTTCCTCCCCTTGAAAAGGGGAGAAAATCCCCTTTTATACTCAGAATCCGCTACCCTAACACGACCTCGTGGCACGGGCTGTGTGGTGTGGTACGACCTAGCCGTGCCACACTCGGTTGGAATGGCACGACCAAAGCAAGGCCATGCTGGGTGGCACAACGTGGCCATGCCACTCCCGACCAAATAGGCACGACATGAGCATGGCTATGCCTGGTTGGCATGACTAGGTCTTGAAAAAGGCGGCATAGTTGGAGCATGGTCGTGCCTAGGTGGCATGGCTAGAGTTGAGAAATAAAGCATGGGATGTGTCATGGGGCACGACCCTCCACTGATGGACTACACGACCATGCCAGCGGGCACGACCTCGGCTGAAGAAGTGCACGACCCTTGCCAGGAGACATGGCTTGGTTATGGAAGTTGCAATGATCGTGTCTCCTGGGCCATGACCAGTGTTGTTTGTCTTCCATCTCTATTTTGCTTCTTTTCTCGTACGTTTAACTCTAAAACGCTCCCTAAAAGTGAAAATAGAAGAAAAGCAAGTATGCCAATTAGAAATAGGAAATATGTTGATAAAAGCTAAGAAAGAGGCATAGCAACGTAAATATGAATCAATAAAAGCAAGTGAATGAGTGTGAAAATAAGGATAAAAGGTATCAAATTTACACTCATCACACTCCCAGACTTAAACTTTTGCTTGTTCTCAAGTAAACACTCCCCACGTTCTTATGTTTTAGTTGTTTTGCATCATAATCCCGAAAGATATGACTTATCTCTATCAAACAATATCACCGATGTGCACGATATCAAAATTAATTTGAGAATAGCCTAAGTAGAAGTTCTCCGTACTCAGTGCAATGAGTAACCATATTTTATCAAGTGTCAATTCTAATGACTAGTCAAGTCATCATATAACTGGTTTCCTCATAGTCCCGGCGATAAACACTTACTTGCCACACACTTAGTTCCTTTCTTTCAAATTGCTCGTGGTCTCAAAGGTGTGCTTGGATTAAGAGAAACCTAACATTCATTTCCCCAGTAACCTAACTCAGTCTCAAAGCGACAAATTGCTAGTTTTCACTCACAAAACTATTTTTTAATCCCTTATTTAATTCAAATAATTTTTTTTAGTGCTTCAAGAGTGTAGCACTAACTCAATTTCTAGCTCTAACTGTACAAGTAAAATGAGATTCGATTTTTTCAAGCGAGCTTTAATGATCCGAGCCACATCCAGTAACCAAAATACAGTTGAAAGATCACTATAGGATACAAATGCTAGCATGCTCTATGAATCATGACTATTTATCAAGTTATTAACTTTTCAAAAATAGGAAAAGTGGAAAGAGATCCTAAAACTAAGATAAACTCAAACATCTTAATAAAGTAATACTTAATTCGTGCTAATGAAGATAGAGGCAAACATTCATTTGACATATTAGCAGAAACAAATGATATCATAAATGAAGAACACAAATGCAAAAATATCTACCTAAGAACAAGACAAGCATCAATAATGTTCATCCAACTAACTTTAAGAAAATGACCAACTCAGGCCAAATAAAATAAGCAAAACAATTAAAAAGCAAAGATGAATCCAAGTGCAATCAATCTAACTGAAACCAATTATGTATATATGTGCATACCCCCCAGACTTCAGACTTGTATAATTTCCCACTATGATCAAAATAGAGAAAGGGGGGGTGGGGGGACGACGGCAGAGGATAAGGATTGGGAGGCAACTGGTCAGGCGGAGTCACATGACATCTCGGAGTGAACCTAGGGATGCCCTCCATGTTCCTAATCTGCTCATGGTATTGATAGAGGGAGTAGATCTCATACTAAGTAATAAAAATATCATCCCTAAATTCCCCCATGCACTCTCTCTCATCGTAATAATCCGAGACAAAACTAGACATATCCTGCTGAAAATCCCTCGTCATCTGGAAATGGTCCCTAACATCTTGGAACTGCTCTTTAGAATGTGCCCAATTGATTTCCAACCATTATTGGGTGGTTGCTTGGCCCTATTGAAGAGATTCCAAAGAGGCTCGGAAGTCAGAAAAATCAAATCTAGACGTCCCCGCACTACCGTAGGCAAACAATGCCTCGCCAGATTAGCATGGTCGACTGGCTAGGTAGGCTCGGGGGACTGAGCCAACTGCGGGTGTCTAGAGGACAAGGATGGTGCATGAGTAGGTGTGGTGGGGTTTGTATCTCTAAGTATCCAGTTGGCGGGATTGCGAATTATGGTTAGTTCGGGATTTGATAAGGGGAATAGTAATCCGTTCCTCCTAGGAAAGATATAGTAGTCTCTATCCCAAATTATCATCTTCATGGTTAAGACAGTATCTAAATCAATTTTGGAGTTTCCATGAATGATATTTAACCCATACAATTTGCATTACAAATGTAATGTAATATGTGTTGTAACCCCGCCAAAGACAATGGTTCCTATCAATGCCTTAGTAGCCTTAACTAAGGTTTGTAGGAAATGGAATCCAGTGTCAAACTCAACATTGTGCAATATTGCCCAAAAATTGTCTACTTTCGGCCTAAACTCTCATAGTTTTAGTCTTGGGCTTTACCCAAAAGACTTCATATCAATAGAGATATTTTCTATCATTTTAAACACATGAGCTTTTCTATGTCTTACCAATGTGGGACTTTAATTATATCCCCAACAATCCTCCCCTCAAACAAAATATTATCATTATCCTTATGGTCTGGGCCTTCAAGAAAACATTCGTCACCTTTTGCCTACTTCGGGCCTCCTTGCTAGTATTTAACCTGCTCCGGGACTCCGGACCTCTCTACGAGCATCTAGTCATCTTTTGACCTACTCTGAGCCTCTCCATAATTATCTGGTCACCTTTTGACCAGCTTTAGGCCTCCGGGCCATCCTACGAACATCCGACTAGCTCTAGGCTTCCAGGTCTCCCACAAGCATTCGTATCTGCTCATTGTTGACTTGCTCCGGACCTTTCCACAAGCATCTGGTCACTATTTGACCTCCTTTTTGCCTCCGGGCTTCCCCACGAGCATTCGACTTGGTCCGGGTCTCCACACCTCCCTACGATCACCCAATCACCTTTTTCCCTGCTCCAGGCCTCCCTGCGAGCATCCAACCTACATTAGGTCTCCAAACTGTCGATGATCGTACAATCGGAAAGAGGGCGGGGGGGGGGGGGGGTGAATTGCCCCTGCAAAAAAAAATTCTATCTCTTATTCTTTGCTCAACAAAGATGAAAGTTAGTTTGCAATAATAATAATGAATATCAAAATAAACTAGACAGAAAAAGAAAAGAGGCGCACATATTTACTTGATTTGCAATCAGGAAGATTGCTAATCCAAGGTAAAATAAAACACAAACTCCAGATGAACTTCTCGAGGGTAGAGAAGTCTCTTTATAAACTGAAAAGATCAGAACGACAGTGAAAATAGAAAAGACTTTGTTTATAATTGATGGATATTTGGAACTGAGCTCTTAAGGCCTATTTATTGCCCCGGTCAACTTTATCTGAATGATGACGTGGCACAACAGGGGCATCCGAGTACTTGGGTGCGCCAGACACGTGGTCTGGGAACAGGGACCTCGAGTGCATAGGGGCCCCCTTATTCACAGGTGCCCGAGTGACTTTTGGTCAGCCTTTTTCTGACCAGTCTCTAGCGGGTCTTCTTGGGTGATTTCCAGGCCATCCACAGTTGGGATCACCTGAACCCGCCTCCGGCCTTTTCCTCGAACGAGCTTTCTCCCTTCTTCTTGTCCCTCGGACATCGCGCACGCCCTTCTTGCTCCACCGGCATACTCATCCATAGAACTCTACGTCTGTCGGATGTACCAAGCTCGTCGGCTCCCTTCCCGTGCCATCTTTCTCGACCGCTGTGTCTTCCTGTGCTCCTAAGCTCCTACACACTTAAACATAGGGATCAAAACATAACAAAACCTAACTTATCTTGGTTGACCATATCAAAACCTACCAGGGGTACATACAATCTCTCCCTTTTTGATGTGCATCAACCCGAGTTAAGTTAGGGTAAATAAACATAAAAAAAGAATAAACACAAGACAAAGTAAGCACAAAAAAAATTTAAAATTTACCCTTCCCCCTTAATTTAATCCAATTTCTCCCACTTTGATCACATCAAAACTTAAAACATGTTAAGGGAAATATTAAACTAATTAGAATGACTTACAAAACTTTTTGAAAACATTTGAGTACATGTCTAACATAACAGTTAATTTAAAAAAACAATTTTAAATTTTGCTCAAAAATTATTTTTTAAAATGTAAAGTCTAATTTTGAAAAAATAATTTTTACTCAAAAATTAATCAAATTTTTATCCAAGTTAGAATTTTAACAGACTTATCTCTAGAAAAATTATCAATGTGAAATAAATTCTTTAACTGTATGAAAATAATTTTGAAATCCGAGTTGATAAATTTAAAATAGATAATTTTAAAATTTGATTTTGACTCCAAATAAATTTGAAAATTTTTTATAATGTTCAAAACATGATCTAAAGATTTTAAAAAATCAGATTTAATGAAATTAATTTTTTAAGTATTTTTAAAATTTTAAAATAAGATTTCAAATAAAAAATCATTATAAATCTATTTAAATACTAAAAATGCTAAATATTTTTTGTAGATAGTACACAGTATACTCTATAATAAAAAAATATTAAACTAATTTTTCTAAAGTAGTTATCCCAATATAAATTTAACAAGATTATAAATAAATCATTAATAACAAAAATTGACAAATATAAAATAAATAACATCTAACAGTTCAAAATAGATTTTGAAATCCAATATAAATTCATACCAACAGGATTAATAAAAAATCTAGATGGAATGCAACTCATAAAAATTCTTAAAATTTGACCCTTTGATATTTAAAATACCAATTAAGCTTTCCAGAATATTAAAATTTTGAATTTTGACAATAATTTAAATTTCTACAAGTACTTTTCAATTTCTTGATTTGTGCCTTTAAGTTTTCATTTTCTAATCTCAATTTATCAAACATTTCTAATGGGAATGCAGATACTAGTTGTTTTTTTTAAGTCTATATTTTTATTTTTTTTTAATTTACAAATTGACTTCATCATAGCCTTTATACCTAAATAGTGTTGATCAGGAGGTAGAAAACATACCTCACTTACCATATCTCTTTCGAAGTTCCCCCTTCATCGCTGCTATCTTCTGACGTGACTCCCCCTTTATCGATGTTTTCTTCTTCTTGGTGTGAAGCCATCAGTGCAAGTCCGGTGTGTTCCATCATATCAGACTTATCTCATGATGATTCATCTCATGTGGCCTTCAGATTCTTGTGTTTCACCTTATTGGGTTCGTTTGCTTTTAGCTTTGGATAGTTTTCCTTGATATGCCCTTCTTCCTCACTGTTGTAGTAGCGGATATTCCTTTGCTTCTTACCATGCACTTTATTAAACATTTTAGCTTTAAAATACTTAGACAATTTCCTTACCATGTATGTTGTGTCTTCTTTGTCTTCTGAGGATTCCTCCTCGTGTCGGATTTTTTTCGTACTTAGGGTGATATTGTCTATTTGACTCTTTCGTATGCATCGAGATGTGAAGTTCTAAAGTCGAAAAGAGTTGCTAGGTACTTACATCAAGATCCTTAGAGATGCAGCAAGCGTCTATTAGGGGAGTCCAGTTCGAGGTTCTCGAGAAGTCATTTAATGTATACCTTTGTGCATTCTGATTACTTACCGACTCTCTGAGGTTGTTGAGCCCCGTGATTAGCTCCTTAAATTTTGCGTGTAATTGAGCTACTGACTCTCCTTCTTCCATTCGGAGATTGATGAGTTGATTCTGAAGTTGTATCTTTTTGCTAGTTTGGCTTCAGAGGTACCTTCGTGAAGTTCCAAGAACTTTTCTCAAAGTTCCTTTGCCGATCGGTAGTTCCCGATTCAGTTGGCATCATGCGCAAGTAGTAGGGTCAGCAAATGGAACTCTGCTTTCCTGTTTGCCACAAAATCTGTTTGCTCATTCTTTGTCCACAGGCTTTCATCTTTAACTTTGTTGTCAGCGTCCTTAGGAGCCACAAAACCATTTTCTAGTTTGGCTTCGGAGGTACCTTCATGAAGTTCCAAGAACTTTTCCCAAAGTTCTTTTGCCGATCGGTAGTTCCCGATTCGGTTGACTTCTTGCGCATGTAGTACGGTCGGCAAATGGAACTCTGCTTTTCTGTTTGCTACAACATTTGCTTACTCCTTTTTCAATAGACTTTCATCTTTAACTTTGTCGTCAACGTTTTTAAGAGCTACAAAATCATTTTTCATTACTAAAAGTAAATCAAAATCAGTTTTGAAGAATACCTGTATTTTTCACTTTCAACTAGCAAACTCCCCCTCAAACATTGGCGAGTAGATGACTGGTTCGACCATTTTATAATTTGCTTCAGATGGCATTTAGTCCTTCTGGAGCATCCAGGCTTTAATATCAATTGTTGGTGATCGTGTAGTCGTCAAGAGGGGGGTGAATTGCCCCTACAAAAAAATCTCTATCTCTTGTTCTTTGCTCAACAAAGATGGAAGTTAGTTTGGAATAATAATAAAGAACATCAAAATAAACTAGATAGAAAAAGAAAAGAGACACACAGGTTTACTTGGTTTGCAATCAGGAAGGTTGCTAATCGAAGGCAAAATAAAGCGCAAACTCCAAATGAACTCCTTAGGGCGAAGAAGCCTCTTTACAAAATGAAAAGCTTAGAAAGACAGTGAAAACAAAAAAAAATCGTTTACAATTGATGGATATTTGTAACTGAGCTCTTGGGGCCTATTTATAGTGCCAATCAACTTTATCCGAATGTTGATGTGGTACAACAGGGGCACTCGAGTGCTTGGGCGCGCCTGACACATGACCTGGAAGTCATCCACTTTGTAACGTTCACAATCGGCTAGCTGGTAGATAAAACTTGATTCTTGGGCGCTTGTATGCACTAGGGCACCCAGGAACAGGGGCACCCTCATTCACGGGCGTCCGAGTACTCTCAAGCGCTCGAGTGACTTTTGGTCAGCTTTTTGCTGACCAGTCTCTAGCGGGTCTTCTTGGGTGATTTTCGGGCCTTCCAGAGTTGGGCTCACTCGAATCCTCCTCTAGCCTTCTCCTTAAGCGAGCTTCCTCCCGGCTTCTCGTCACTCGAACGTCGCGCGTGTCCTTCTCGCTCCACCGGCGTACTCTTCTGCTGAACTTTGCATCCCTCGGATGCATCGAGCCTGTCGGCTTCCTTCTCGTGCCATCCTTCTCGACCGTTGCATCTTCTGCTTGACTTCCTGTGCTCTTAAGCTCCTGCACACTTAGACATAGGGATTAAAACACAACAGGACCTAATTTAACTTGGTTAAACTTATCAAAACCTACCAGGGGTACTTACACAAACCTCCTTGCGAGTACCTGGTCACCTTTTGACCTGCTCCAGACCTCCCGGAAAGCATTTGATAACCTTTGACCTACTCTGGGCCTCTAGGCTACCACGCGAGTATCCGACCTACTTCGGACCTCCAGGCCTTCCCGCAAACATTCGCATCCGGTCATGTTTGTTAAAACCCAAGGAATTTAGATATCACTACTATTGATGTAGTCTGACCTGATTGTTATTTTGGTGTTGACACCGATTTATGTTTAGTTGAGTAAGATAAATTCGGATTAAGTCCTGGTCGGGGACTGGGCATGAATCCCGGTGAGTGAATACAGGTGGAGGAAACCCTAGTGAGTGAAGTCGGGTCCTAGTGAGTGAAGCTAGGTGGAAGAAAACCCCCCGGTAAGTGAAGTCGGGTCCTGGTGAGTGAAGCCAGGTGAAGGAAACCCTAGCGAGGGAAGCTAGGTGAAAGGAAATCTCGGCGAGTGAAGCTAGGTCCTGGTGAGTGAAGCCGAGTGACGGAAACCTCGGTGAGTGAAGCCGGGTCCTGGTGAGTGAAGCCGGGTGACGGAAACCCTGGTGAGTGAAACTGAGTCCTAGCAAGTGAAGTTAGGTGAAGAAACCCTGGTGATGTTGGGACCGGGTGCATGTCGACAAGGATACGAGTTCGTAAAATTTAAAATTTTTACGTGCAGCGGAAGAGTTTGCATAAAATAATTTCCTAAATTATTTTAACTTCGTATCTAGCATGCAACCTTATAGTGTATCGACATAATCATAAAATAAAAGTTTGCGAAAAGTAAACTAATTTACCAAGTACCTCGCGTAACTCGAAGTAAGGGACGAGATCCAACCGTAGCGTCCCTTGGAAGCTTCGCCTCTACTCGCGTCCACGCCGAGTTCTCTTCGGGATGACTTCGCAAAGTCACGAGTCTTGTGCCGACGAGAACTACTAGATTCTCGGAAGGCACAACTAGAAGGATAAGAGAAAATAATGAAAAACTAACCAACGAAGTAACGGAATCAAATTCCGGGAAGAGAGGAATCGCTATCCGCTTCTTCTTCTTCGTGTTCGGGTTCTCCTTCTTCTTCTTGAAGCTCACGGCCTCCACCACCTTGGATGTAGGTTGGGCGCCGGCCCTAGGGAAGCTAGGATGGGCGCCGGCCCTAAGGGAAGAGAAGGAGAAGGAGGAGAGGAGGGATTAAGAGAGAGAGGGAGAGAATAATTAATCTCTTAATTACTCAATTGGAATTAAGGACTAGCCTTTGGTTCCTTTATATAGTAGCAACTCCTTTGCTAAGTCTCCCTCTAAACCGAATTAACGGAATTAGTTATAAGAAATTTATCTTATAAATTTTCTTATTGCTTATTCCTTTTAAGCCTAGTCTTATTATAAACAATTTATAATAAAACAAATTAGTTATCATAAGAGATTTATCCTATAAATTCTCTTATGAATTTTATTATAACTAACTTTATAATAAAACTAATTATTTATCATAAGAAATTTATCCTATAAACTCTTATGAATTAATTCCGTTTAAACCAAGTCTTTATTATAAACTAATTTATAATAAAAACTAATTCTTCTTCTCTTTAAATTATGGAATAAATTTTATAAGAAATTTATAAACTTTCTTATTATGGATAAATCAATTCATAATTGATTTTATAAAATTAAAATGAACCAACTCATGGATTATTTTAATCTTCCATAAAAGAATAAATTTCTATAAATTTTATTTATATAAATTTCTTTATACAAATTTATTTATCCATAATTTATAAAATAAATCGCACTTGATTTATTTTATTAATTAAACCAAAATTAATTGGTTTTTCTCCTCTTTATTGGCCGGCCACCAAAGGGGGGTTTGGCACCCTCTTTGGCCAGTCAAACCAACCTGGACCGCCACGAATTAAGCTCATTTAATTCGCCCAAAAAGCCTTCAAAAGACTTAGCCATTTTTAGCTTCCATTGCGCCTCTGACTAACTCAGATTCGACTTATTTCTCTTGATCGGAAAATCCAATTTTCAACTCATTTTAAATCCCTCAGATTACTCGTAGTGCGTGTGACTAAATAGGCTATCGATTTATGTTGGCCGTCTATAATTAACTAATTATAGAACGATCATGAGTGGCACCTAGTAGTACATCATGATCCCCAATTAATCGAAAGATCAACGGTTTGACCTCAGAAGAAATTATTCTAAAACCCTTCAGCAGCTCTAATGAATCGTGCCTCATTCCCTTCACCACCTTATACCCACTTGGTTCAGGACACGGTCAATGGTGTCAGTCCCCACTAGGCTGACTACGTCACACCTAGCCCAAGTAATGTCTTACTCGTCCTTTGGATTTCTAATTACTCTCATGTATTTTAGAGACTCTCACTCTAAACATGATATGCTCTGGCCAGAGGCTTTGAGTAACAATCCGACGATAGGCCTGGGTATACATCTCCTCGCAAGGAGTGGTGAATCCTTTGTAGGCTGTTCAAACATCTTCGGGTACTTCGGCTTATACCCGATCATCCTGGGTCCACACCTCCTTGGAGATGCTTGCTTAAGATGTCAAAGTATAAGTCTCTATGACCAAGATGATTTGAACACCGCAAGTCAAAGGAACATCGCACTTAAGCCGCAGTAAGATCTTCATTGACATATCTACATGTAGATTCCCATATGAAGTCTTACAGCTAGTCACTCCAATGAACTAGTTCCCTTAACTAGCATCCATGTTTATCTCCGGACATCCCAATGTCACCAGCCAGTGAGAATCAGCTGATTAGAGAATAACCCATGCTAGTCTCAACAGAATTGATAGTGTCCGTTTTTATCAATTCATCGACTAGGGATATTTTCAATACTTCACATTTGCGCATTTAGGGATAATCACTAGTTGTGATCTCATCACAAATTCTCTTATGCTGTGAGTTGTATTGCGGACATTCAGTAGATGAGTTTAAGATCCCAATCAAATACACAAGCATGTATACTCAAATAGTGAATTATCATTTATTAATATAAATGTTTTACAATCATAAGGCGATTGCCTTAGGACACTTCTCTCATATCACTAACAAACTCCCACTTGGCCTAATGCCAATCGCTACGGTATCCAATACCACAGGCTCTAACATGACCCTCAAACTTGTTTTGAGGCAAGGCCTTAGTTAAAGGATCCGCTATATTCCTTTCAGTGGGAACTCTCTCAATTTGTATGTCATTCCTACTTATAATCTCTCTGATCAGATGATAGCGGCGAAGCACGTGTTTGGATCGCTGATGAGACCTTGGTTCCTTTGCTTGTGCAATAGCTCCATTGTTGTCGCAGTAAACCGGCACTGCTTCATCAATGGTTGGAACCACACCAAGTTCTGAGACAAACTTCTTGATCCAAACTGCTTCCTTTGCTGCTTCCGAAGCTGCGATATATTTCGCTTCCGTGGTAGAATCCGCTACGGTGTCTTGTTTGGAACTTTTCCAACTTACTGCGCCTCCATTCAAAGTAAATACGTATCCAGACTGTGATTTGGAGTCATCCTTATCTGTCTGGAAACTGGCATCTGTATACCCACGTATTACCATATCTCCTTCTCCATATATTAGGAACACATCCTTAGTTCTTCTTAAGTACTTAAGGATTGTCTTGACAGCCGCCCAGTGATCCATTCCTGGACCCGACTGGTATCTGCTTGTGACGCTCAAAGCATACGATACATCAGGCCTAGTACATAACATAGCATACATGATAGATCCTATCGCGGATGCATAGGGAATCTTATTCATGCAAATCCTCTCGTCTTCTGTGCGCGGACACATAGACTTTGAAAGGTTCATCCCATGCCTAATGGGAAGGTAACTTTCTTGGATTCCGACATGCTAAACCTTTTTAGCACTCCGGTCTATATATGTAGACTGCGAAAGACCAAGCAACCGTTTTGATCTATCTCTATAGATTCTAATCCAAGGATATAGGTTGCTTCTCCCAGGTCTTTCATGGAGAAAGTTTTTGATAACCAAATTTTAACTGTCTGTAAGACTGAAATATCGTTTCCTATAAGTAAGATGTCGTCGACATATAATACTAGGAATACGACTGCACTCCCACTAACCTTCTTGTACACACAGGTTCGTCAGGATTTTGCGAGAAATCAAACTTTTTGATTGTCTCATCAAAACGGATATTCCAGCTCCTAGATGCTTGCTTCAGTCCATATATGGATCGTCGAAGCTTGCATACCTTGGTTTTATCA